>BQNB010013709.1:9007-27146 GCA_026074375.1 Tanacetum coccineum
GAATAAGTTTGTCTTTACATCTTGAATGTTAAGGGATTCACCTTGTTGTAACCTTTCAATAGCTTCCTACATTTCATGAGCTGTATTGTACGCATCAACAGTGTAGTAGATTTCATCTCCAATTCTAGTTAATATCATATGAACCGCTTCCTTTTCTGATTCAAAATGAGCTCTTTCTTTCCATTCATAACTGTCTCGACTGTTGTTTGTTCAAGAACTGCTAGAGAATCCTTCTCTGTTGCAGGAACAGCTGGTGCTGTGACAATAGTTAGAGTGTAAGGACCTTCGAGAATGCACTTCCGTAAGGCATCACCATTTGGTCTTGTATCAATGTATCATAAGAACCGTGATCACCATTGTGCATATCGTCCTGTTGCAAGCATTGGTGGACGATCCCTTGAACCAGCTGCCATTATGTTGTTATGCATTTGATTGTCGGTTGTGGAAGTTACAATTGGAGTTGTCATGATGAATGATTGAAGAATTATGAAGTGAAAAATGATTGTAGGATCTTAAGTAGATTTGTTGTGATTGAAGTTGTGGTAAAAAGAAAGCAATAAACGTTCACGGGATTTTACAAGTCTATGATTAAAACCGAGAAAAGAATTGTGTCTTTCGCGGGATTTTACAAAATCAATAGAAAACCGTGAATGTTAATTGAATTGGATTAAGGTTTGTTTGTTGTGAATTGAATGTCTTGAAAATTCAAAAACTTAAACTGACATATTTCGCTTGCAGGTGTGCATGTTTCGCTTGGCTTGAAAATGACATATCTTGAGTTCGTAACAAACATATTTCGCTTGATTTTTAAAATTTTTGGCAGAGTTTCGTTTTAGGTTATTGTAATGTTTCGCTTGACTTTCACCTGCATATTCCGCTTAAACTAAACCTGCATATTTCGCTTTGTCCTAAACTTACATATTCCGCTCAACCTTATACATGTTTCGCTCGGAGTCACTATCGGGTGTGGACCACTTTTACTACCAAACAAAGTGTCCCTATCTTTTGAAGCTAAAATAGTGGATCTTGGTCCCCTCTTTTTGACCGGTTGTGAGCACAACAAACTAGCCAATCACAAATAAGCTTCGAAAAATAAGCAACCAAAATAAGCTTGAAATAAGCTCGAATTTTATCAAAATAAGCTCAGAAATTGTGAACAAGGAAAAACGAAGTAACAAGTTGTGTAGCAAGATAACATGTAGACCAAGTATTTCAAGGTGCAATCAAGTGAAACAAATAAGCCCCTAAATGATTGAACCGTGAGCTTATAATCCAAAATAAGCCACAAAAATTTAAGCTTATAACCACAAATGAAACACAAGAAGGTGTAGATCGAGTAGAGCAAGAAGTAGAGAAGCAAAACGCAAACCAATAAGCAAAAAAAATCCGGACGTGAGCTTATTGATGAAATAAGCCACGAAATGAGATTTTTGAGCTTATTAAAACCACAAAACAACCACAATCTACCCGAGGCTCTTGATACCAAATGTCGGGTTTTAAGAAATCACTTTACTTCATAATTAGAACAAGAAATTAAGAGAGGAGATGAGAAGAAATGTAGAGAGAGAAAGTAGAGAGAGAGTGAGAGAAAATGAGAAGATTACTTGCACAAATGAAAAATACAAATGACCAACTCACCTCACCTACCTTGGTGAGGTGTATATGTATCAAACTAAAAGGCTTGCATGCCTTTAGTATTTCTACGGGCCGGGCTCGGGATTACTTGGGCTTTCGCCCGATACACGTGACCGGTTAGCTTACATTTAAGAGCCCGTTTACCCGTCTATCCTATTACAACGTATATTAATTAATGACCGAGACCTAATATAATTAATGAGCGAACTTCCATTGTTCGACTCAATATTTTGAGGCTAACAAACCGGATATGCATATGTATATGTAAGATATTTTTGTAATTTTTTTGGGTATTGGGTACAATTGTGGGTATTTGTTGAAGCGTAGAAAAGTTTTGGTGCTTCCGGGTATGCCTAAATGTATTTAATTACGAAACGTAAACGTTTTACGTAACCAATAAAAAAATAAAATATAAAAAGTTGATTATTACTTTCGTAAAAATAATATATTGCTTGCTTGACGTAAACTTTAATTCGTTTGGTGTCCGTTTACGCTAATTGTTGATTTTTAGTTTACGCGATTTAACTTTAACTATTAAAATTAAAAGTAAACGCGTACGAGAAAAAAATAATTAGTGAAATATATGACGTCGTAAATGACCTGAAAATACGAAATGTTATAGTCTCCTCCGGTTAGAAGAGCCTTGTCCTCAAGGCTCAAGTTGCGGCACTTGAGGAAGGTACGGGTTCAGAGAAAAGATGCGGATATTTCTTCCGGAATTGGTCTTCTCGTTCCCAGGTATACTCAGCTCCTTGCCGAGAGTTCCAACGAACTTTGACTAATGGAATTCTTCTTCGCTTGAGCTTTTTCACATCCCGCTCAACGATCTCAATAGGCTCTTCGACAAAATGAAGATTTTCATCAATCTCGATCTCTTCCAAAGGCACTTGAACATCTGGCTCAGCCAAACACTTTTTGAGGTTTGACACATGAAACGTGTTGTGGACACAGCTCAGTTCCTGGGGTAACTTCAGCCGATAAGCTACCTTTCCAACACGCTCTACTATTTCAAACGGTCCCACATATCGTGGTGCCAGCTTTCCTTTCTTACCAAATCGTACCACTCCCTTCCATGGAGATACCTTAAGTAACACTCGGTCTCCAACTTTGAATTCAAGAGGCTTACGCCTCTTATCAGCATAGCTTTTCTGGCGACTCCTTGCCGTTTTCAACCTTTCCTTAATCTGAATAATCTTTTCTGTCGTTTCTTGCATAATTTCTGGCCCAATAAGCTGACTTTCTCCCACTTCAGTCCATATCACGGGGGATCTACATTTTCGCCCGTACAGAGCCTCGAATGGTGCGCACTTAATGCTCGTGTGGTAACTGTTATTATAAGAAAACTCAACCAACGGGAGATGAGTATCCCAACTGCCACCAAAATCCATAACACAAGCTCGTAGCATATCTTCCAGTGTCTGAATAGTACGCTCACTCTGACCATCGGTCTCAGGGTGGTAAGCCGTACTCATATGTAGTTTTGTACCCAACGCCTCCTGAAGAGCTTGCCATAAGTGTGACGCGAATCGACCATCACGGTCTGAAATGATTGACACCGGCACACCATGTCTTGCTACGATCTCGTTGATATAAATTCTTGCCAGCTTCTCCGTTTTGTAATCCTCACGAATAGGTAAGAAGTGAGCCGACTTGGTCAATCTATCCACAATGACCCAAATCGCATCATACCCACTGCTGCTTCTAGGAAACTTTGTGACTAAGTCCATTGTTATCTTCTCCCATTTCCACTCAGGGATTTCTGGTTGCTGAAGTAATCCTGAGGGTTTCTGATGTTCGGCTTTAATCTTAGAGCACGTAAGACACCTGCTAACGTACTCAGCAACGTCTCTCTTCATACCAGGCCACCAATACAAGTCTCTCAGATCATAGTACATCTTATCCGCACCCGGATGTATTGAATATCTAGAAGTATGAGCTTCATCCATGATCAATTTCCTTACACCACCAACTGATGGAATCCAGATACGATCGAAGAAGTAAATTCCACCATCATCTCGTCGCTCAAAGTGTGTTTCTAATCCTCTTAGCCATTCAGCTGGGGCTTTGAGATCCTTGGAAGCTTCGCCCTGTGCTTCCAAAATCTTAGTCTTAAGTCCATAATGAATAGTAATACTCATAGCACGTACTCGCCTTGGCTTGAGCCTTTCTTTTCTACTCAAGGATAAAAAGGGTTAAAAGTGTAAAATAATTAATTTGGTTAGTAGGGATATTTTAGACATTTAACCATTATTATTTAAACGTCTCATTTAAGAATTTTTAAACACCCAGTAAGTTTTAATATCCCTCATTTAATATTCAATGTCTTCTTTTTGTAATTACAAAACGCAGTTTATGGTGCTTCTAATAAACTTAAAATATACGGCAAAAAAGATGTTCACTTTTATTATTTTGACTTTAGCTGTGGTGGTGTTGTGAGTTTTTGTTGTGTGTCATTAAATTTTTTAATGTTTTTATAATATTTTATCATGTTTATGTTAAAAGTTGTCATAAACTTAGATTGCGAACGAAAAAATTATTAAGTGTGTCAAAAAAAATTGTCAAAAAACATAGTGTGTCAGCAAGACTTATTTTTTCACAAAAAATAAGTGTGTCAAAAAGACTTATGAAATTAAGTGTGTCAAAAAATTAAGTGTGTCAAAAAACTTATGAAATTAAGTGTGTCAAAAGACTTATGAAATTAAATGTGTCAAAAAATTAAGTGTGTCAAAAAAACTTATGAAATTAAGTGTGTCAAAAGACTTATAAAACTAAGTGTGTCAAAAGACTTTTGAAATTAAGTGTGTCAAAAAATTAAGTGTGTCAAAAGACTTATTTTTTCACAAAAATATGTTATAAAATTTGTGTGTCACTACAAAGGTATCAAAACAAATTTGTGTGTCGTCGTATATGTGTCAAGAAAAGATGTGTGCCAAACATGTGTCATTAGTACTAAACTTTTTTTATGTGCCGCTAAAAATGTACTACAATTCCCGTGTGTCATTATAAACAGATATAGAAATTGGCTCATGTTATTTGTACCCCCCTGAAAAGCCGTTTGTACCCCCCCTGGTTTTTCCTCTTTTTTTATTTTTTTTATTTTTTTTTTATTTTTATAATTTTATATATGTTATAAAACTGTGACACGGAAAAAACGGAACGAAAAATATAAAGTTTAACATGTCAAAAGTATGAAATTGTCAAAATTTACGGAACAGAAACTGATAAAAAACTGCGTTGCACTGTAAAAAAGGGGTATAAAAGAAATCAAAAGTACCTTTTTGGTACTTTTTTGTGGGCCAGGGGGGGTACCAATAGTAGTACCCATAGAAATTTAGTACTCCATATTACTAAAAAATAAACTATTAGCGTGTCACAAGGAATAAGCGTTTAAAAATTAATTAATACAAAACCATTAATTCTAAATGTTGTGTAATAATGTAGTATCATAAATGTAATAAAGTATAATTAATTTTGAGCAGTGCTACATCCACAAAGGATTTACAAAATAAAATCCACAAAGTGACTTGGCAAGTGTGTTGGTCCAATCACATTGCATATTAATTTCTCTTTCTTCTTGCTTACCCTCCACATTTTGTTGCCAAATAATCGTGTGGATATTATTTTGTAAAGTTTTGGTGGATGTAGCATTATTCATTAATTTTATGACAATTCTAATGAGGAGAAACGTTTGAATTTAGTCAAAATAACCATTTGATTTACCACATTTACCCTTTATTAATGTGTAATTATGATATTAGCACTTAAATATTTACTAAAATACCATTATTTATCTCCTCCATTGATTGATTTTTACTAGTTACATCCAATGATCAAAAATTCTTCTTATCCTTTTTACATTCATTCACATTCTACAATAACCAATAACCAATCCTTATATAGGCTCCGGTTCTGTTGAGAAGATTTTTATTTTGAAAAGATTGAGAAATCTATGTTTGAGCAAATTGTTTATATATTTTTATTTGATTCACAAGTAAACATCATTAAATAGTGAATCAAAGCTATAAATCACAAATTTAATTCACAAATCATTGCTAAAATCGAGTTATGGTAATGATTCCTTAAATTTGTATAGAAGATTCAGTATTTTACTTATATTGCAAAAACGAGAGATTTTTTAACATTGATTCGAATTTTTTTACACATTTTGAATTATAATCACATTAAAATGAGTTTTACGCTTAAAAAACTTGAATCAAAGTTAAAAATCTATCATTTTTGAAAACCTTCTCAATCTTCTCAAAATAAAAACCTTCTCAATTGATCCGGATTATATATATATATATATATATATATATATATATATATATATATATATATATATATAAAATATAAATAAATTATACACACACACCATTATTTATCTCCTCCATTGATTGATTTTTACTAGTTACATCCAATGATCAAAAATTCTTCTTATCCTTTTTACATTCATTCACATTCTACAATAACCAATCTCTATATAGGCTCTGGTTCCGTTGAGAATATTTTTATTTTGAAAAGATTGAGAAATCTACGTTTGAGCAAATTGTTTATATATTTTTATTTGATTAACAAGTAAACATCATTAAATAGTGAATCAAAGCTATAAATCACAAATTTAATTCACAAATCATAGCTAAAATCGAGATAATATGGTAAGATTCCCTTAATTGAATAGAATATTCAGTAATTTACTTATAATGCAAAAACTAGAGGATTTTTAACAATGATTCGAAGTTTTTACACATTTAGAAATAATAATCACATTAAAATGGATTTTTACCGCTAATAAAACTTGAATCAAATAAAATTTAATCATTTTTGAAAACATTCTCATCTTCTCAAATAAAAACCGTCTCAATTGATCGAATCTATATATATATATATATATATATATATATATATATATATATATATATATATATATATATACCATTATTTATCTCCTCCATTGATTGATTTTTACTAGTTACATCCAATGATCAAAAATTCTTCTTATCCTTTTTACATTCATTCACATTCTACAATAACCAATCCCTATATAGGCTCCGGTTCCGTTGAGAAGATTTTTATTTTGAAAAGATTGAGAAATCTACGTTTGAGCAAATTGTTTATATATTTTTATTTGATTCACAAGTAAACATCATTAAATAGTGAATCAAAGCTATAAATCACAAATTTAATTCACAAATCATTGCTAAAATCGAGTTATGGTCAATGATTTCATTAATTTGTATAGAAGATTCAGTATTTTCTTTATATTGCCCAAAATAAAACGAGAGGATTTTTTTAATATTGATTCGAATTTTTTTACACATTTTGAATTATAATCACATTAAAATGAGTTTTACGCTTAAAAAACTTGAATCAAAGTTAGAAATCTATCATTTTTGAAAACATTCTCAATCTTCTCAAAATAAAAACCTTCTCAATTGATCCGGATTCTATATATATATATATATATATATATATATATATATATATATATATATATATATATATATATATATATATAGACACACAACACATTTATTTATCTCTCAATTTGATTGAATTTTACTTAGTTACTTTAATGATCAAAAATTATTCCTTATCCTTTTTACTCATTCATTCACATTCTACAAGAACCAATCTCTATATAGGCTCTGGTTTCCCGTGAGAATATTTTTATTTTGAAAGATGAGAAATTCTACAGTTTGTAGCAAATTGTTTATATATTTTTATTTTGATTACAAGTAATACATCATTAAATAGTGTTCAAAGCTATAAATCACAAATCTTAATTCACAAATCATACGCTAAAATTCGAGTTTATGTAATGATTCTTAATTTTGTATTAGAAGATTCAGTATTTTACTTATATTGCAAAAACGAGAGATTTTTTAACATTGATTCGAATTTTTTTATGCATTTTAAATTATAATCACATTAAAATGAGTTTTACGCTTGAAAAACTTGAATCAAAGTTAGAAATTTATCTTTTTGAATCCATCCAATCTTCTCATAAATAAAAGACCTTCCAATTGATCCGGAGTCCTAATATTTATATATATATTATACCTTATCACCTACTTCTTTTTTTTATAGATATTATAGTATATATTATATAAAATCTTACTTTATCTCCTCCATTGATTGATTTTTACTAGTTACATCCAATGATCAAAAATTATTCTTATCCTTTTTACGTTCATTCACATTCTACAATACCATATCCCTATATAGGCTCCGGTTCCGTTGTGTAGATTTTTATTTTGAATAAGATGAGAAAATCTACGTTTGGCAATTGTTTATTTATTTTTTTATTTGATTCACAGAAGGTTTATATATAAGAGTTTACGGGTGTTAACTCTTTATATATTAAAGAGTTAACACCGTTAGGGTTTAGGGGACCATTTTGCAATTTGGTTTGACATGAAGGGCTGTTTTGGGAATTTTTGGGTTTTGTCATTTAGTGAGTTGACTTTGGTTGACCAAGGGTTGACTAGAGTTGACTATTGATTACCTTGATAGCATTATCCCGGCTCTTGTACACTCTATCCATTCCCGTGTCCGTGTTTGTCTGGTTTTGACCGTTTTCTTGCGATTTTTGCTATATACATACCTATACAATCACAAAGACAAAACAAGCAATATACAAGCATTTAAAGCACAATTTTATCTTTTTAAGGCCAATTTTGATATAAAACGGATATGTGTTTTCACACATATCAAGCAGCCACTAGATTGTGACACGTGTCCCCTTCCCACCCCCTTCTTTTTTAACTAGCAGGGGTATTACCGTTATTCTACCCCCATGGTATATAAATTGTTTTTTCTATTCTTTTTCTTTTTACTCCCACGTGTCTATGTTTTTTCTTCCCCGACCTTTTGATAACACACATCTTCTCCACCTGATTTCTTAATGTGTTTCTTCCACCTCCTTCTTCTACACCATGATTTCCACCATTTTCCATCAGTCCCCATCGCGATCTCTACCGTATTATCCACCATTCTACATCGTCATTTTTGAGATTTTGATTGAGGGTTCATTGTCAACAAATACTGATTTCTCATCATCAACAAATAACGAGTGCTCATCATCAACAATTACTTCATCATCAACTACTAATGATAGTAAGATCTTAATATCTTATTTTTTAAACATCTTTTTTGCTAATTTACTTTATCTTGACCACATTATTTTATATTAGGAGTTTGATTCAGAATCTATCATGTTTCTTTCTTAACTTGAAACAAAATCAAGAAAAAATTAGATTAAAACGTTTTTAGGAAAGTTGCACACAAAGTGTTTGTTAAAATGTCTATGTGATATTTTATAACTATGATGCAATGATTTTACATTGTGATGCAGTGTTTCGTACTGTGATGCACTATTTTGTAATGTGATGTACTAGTTGTTCATACACCTTGTGATGAACTTGTTGCTAAACATGTGATGCATCGATATAGATTACATTTTTGTGTGTTGTTATTGTTCAAAATATGTTATATATAAAGTGTTTAGATCCGAAAAATAAAAAATGTGTTTTTATTAGTTAAAATGGATTATCGTAGGCGTGATGCAACTGTTATGAAATGCTCTTGTGCTTGTTAAGTGCTTAATCTCATATCGTTAATCGTACTATATGTTGTTACTAGCTACATTCGGATTAGTTACTTGTTTATTTTCACCTTGAACAAATATATATAATTTTAAGGTTAGCTATTTGTTTTTATGTATTAGCGATGTATCTTGGAACATTGAAATTTGTACTTTAGCAACAAGACGTTTATTTTAAGGTCACTTAACCAACTAACTTTTCTTAATGCTCTCACTGGCCATTTATATATTCTATCCTCATAGCTCATAAATGAATATCATTAGTACCTTTTAAAGTTATAAGTTTGTGATGTTATTTGTGCTAAATAAATGAAAAATATGAATTTGTATTCGTCTCCCATTTATTAGTCTAGTAATATTTGACTAAGCTTAGCTGAAATTACTTCTCTTTAGCTAATTAAAAGGGTGTTTGGGACTTTTTTTTGTACCTGACCCGCATAGTTTCCTTGGCTAAGATGGCCAAAGAAGTAATAAAAACAAACAAATGATTTGAATTTTTTGCACAAGACCTATGTTAACAGGCCTGTAGAAGAAAATAATTTCTTCTAGTTAAATAACTTTGTTAAACAATTGTAGAAAGGGGTTACCTTTTTCGCCCCTAGTCACACTTTAAGAAAGGTTGTTTTGAACTGTGCCGTTTGATCTGAATTTAAATTTGTTGTTTTGACCCGTGTGTGTTTTGAATCTTTACCCGTGCCACCTTTACAAAAATCTCCCCATATATTGTTCATTTTCTTTTCAAATAGAGTCATAACTACTCCATACTCATGCCTACCTTATATTCTATAACTGTAATGCATTAATCCCGTACTGTGATGCACTGGTTTCGTACTGTGATGCACTGATTTCGTACTGTGATGCACTAGTTGTTCATACACATTGTGATGATCTTGTTACTAAAACTGTGACTCACTACTATAGATATGTGATATTAAATATGTGTCCTATTTTTAGTTGACCTAATTTGATGCAGTGTTCTAATTCATTGATGCAATAAGTTTTGTTTATTTTTAGTTTAGTGAGTCGACTTTGACATGACTTTTAGATTTATTATATTCATTGTTATGTTTTTTATTCTAATTTTTATTTGATACAGTTTATTTAAAACATTTATCTTGTAGTTGTATAAGGTTCCATTAGTTTACGCATAATCTAGTTTTGTGTATCCTATGTGCTTGATATAACATGTGATGCAATTGATTTAAAACATTGATGCAGTAGTTGTATAATGCTCTATTAGGTAGTTCATATTTTAGTTTTTGTCTTTCCCATAGTGTTTCTTTAAGACCTGTAATAAGTAACGTCATATATTGATCCTATAACTTTTCCTTTCAACTGCTAGTATTATAACATACATCAAATTCACTTGCAGTTTGTGAAATTGGATCCGGGAAGTCAAATATCTCTTTAAAGGTTTGGTTTAAACAATAAAAATGACTTCAAAGTTCAAAATGGCTAAACGTAGTGGTGACCGCAGAGGACACCACCACGTCAGCGCCAACTCAGCTTTCTCTCTCCTAGACCACACAGTGACCAAACACCCGTAGTGGTGACCGCACAGGCGACCGAACAAAAATTTCTTCATCGTGTATTTATCTGATAACTCGTAGCCTATCTTGTGCCGATCTTACGGGATCCTCTTCACGATGTTGTTCCTCCGGATAAAAGTCGGGAGATATTGCCTTTCCTTTTTCTTTGCGAATCATATTATGTAATATGATGCAAGTGTACATCAAATGCGTAATCCTTTTAAGACTCTTAGACCGTGCAGGAGTTCTTACGATAGCATATTTTTTCTTTAGCATGCCAAGCGCTCGTTCCACATCTTTTCTTGCTGTTTCATGCGCTTGCTTATATCTTATTCACTTCACTTCATTTGACCCTGGCTGCGAAATAGACTTCATAAGCACAGTCCATTATGGATATATCCCGTCAGTAAGATAATATCCCCATTTATAAGTCACGTCGTTAGCCACGAATGGAATCTCTGGTGCTTTTCCTACTTTAAGATCATTTAAAACAGGGGATTGACGTAAAACGTTAACGTCATTGTTCGAACCTGCAACACCAAAGAAGGCGTGTAAAATCCATAAATCTTGTGAGGCAACCGCTTCTAACAAAATGAATGGCTCTGACCCGGAATCACCCCTACTGAATTGAGCACGATATGCTTGTGGACATTGAGCCCACGACCATTTTGTACAGTCTATACTGCCTATCATACCAGGAAACTCATGTTTGTTCTCGTGAAAAGCGTAGAGTTTTTCGACGTCAGTTTGCGTAGGCCTTCGCAAATACTCCTTGCAATATAACTCTATAACCCCGTTACAGAAATGCATTAAAAATCACGAGAAGTTTTTTCACCGATTTGTAAATATTCGTCTAGAGAATCTGGAACAGCAGCGTATGCTAGTTGGCGAATCGCGGAGGTACACTTCACTAAAGCAGACATGCCAGCTTTTCCCACAGCATCACACCCTTCTTGAAAATAAGGGCAGTTAGCAGACAAATCTCGAACAATGCGGGTGAACAGCGATCGGTTCATTCGGAATCGTTTACGAAATAAATAGGCCTTGGTGGGGGGTCTAAAATGGGTTATTTTAGCAAAGTAAAGCAGCACTAGACGGTCCAAAGAGCACCGTACCCGACTCTAGGCATATATGCTATCTTAGGTATATTATGTGGATTAGTATGATTAATGCTGCAAAAACCAAAACACAAAGCCGCGACAATTAACCAAACCGTGATAGTAAACTATTCACTTTCCGTTACATCATGCCGAATCATCGAAAGAATAAACACTCAGCATTAATTTGAGACATAATGTTTGTAATTGTTGTGTTTTTGATAAAAAGTGTATATGTGTGTGAAAATATAAAAGAAGAAGGTTTTTAGTTTATAGAAAATAAAAAAGATAATTTTTTTTATATAACGGAAACTGCTTACATATACTCGGTCTTACTACACGACCCAAACAATTGCAAAGGTTTGGAGAGGGGGTGGGGGGGGGTGCTATTACTATAGGTCGATCGAGGTAATGAGACGACCGATCTTAGTTGCTTCCACATGGAACGACCGACTGAAGGTCGACCTTACCATTACATTCAGTCTAATAGTGCAAGTCTAACCTTTTTTCACAAGTAAAGAACGCAACTTCAGACATTTATTTTCATTACATACAACCAATAAAAAATTGCATACACGACTTTCTTAAAATATTTGATATGAAATTTCATTACAAAAATAAACAACATTCGAAAACAATAATTGGTCTCCAAAAAAAGTTTCATTCAGACATTCATCAAACACTTGGAACGCAAAACTAAAATAAACAAATCTATGCACAACTACTCTCTAATTCAAGATACAATAAAATTTATTGGCTAACCTAATCCAATTCAATCAGAACAAAAATTAAATAGAAGTATAGCAAGTTAATAAAAATGAAACCTGCAAAGATGATTTCAAAGGCGGTAAGAATGTTTCGGTGGATGATACAGTCGGATCTTTGTATGGTTTTCTGAATTCAACTTAATCTTTTAATTAAAATACCATACAGAAATTGGTGAAGAGTTTACGAATGAGAAATTGGATTGAAAAATAGTGATATTGGTGAATGAGTTTTTCCATAAATTAATTGTAACAAATGAATCGACAATTGTTGCTAAGTTTTTTTGGAATGTGTAGAACTTTATTTCGTGTAATTAAATTTTTTTTTATGAAATATTGGCGGTATTTGTTAGGGCTGCAATCAAGTCAATCTTTTATCAAACAACTTGAGCTCGAGCTCGAGCTTGACTCGATCAAGCCAAACTTTTATCAAGCTCAAGCCAAAAAATTAGCTCGAAACCTATAACAAGCCAAGCTCAAGCTTTTGATAGCTCGGCTCGAGCTCTTATCAAGCTTTTTCGAGCTTTAATATATAATAAATTCATATAAGTAATTAAGGGGTAATTTTAGTATTAACTTAATTATAAGGACCTATTTCATAAATAAATAAATAATGTATTCTAAAATGACCTTTAACCCTAATTAATCTAACGATTTATATTCTAGTGCTTTGTATTCTTCATACATAGTTTTTACTTTTGAGAACATTAGCCAAAACTAATCAAAAACTAATTAGTACTTTGGCTAATGTAGGTTTTTGTTGAAATACTTTGTACGTTTGAACATTAATTAGTACTTTGGTTTATGTTTCATTCTAATGTTGGACTTTGTACGAGAATTTTATTGTTAGTTTGATTAATGTTTAATGAATCTACCTTGGTTTTCAGTTATGGTTTTTTTTTGTTTTACTTTATGCGTATGTTTATTTATGAGTTTGGACGTTTGACTATTAAATACATTAATTTGTACACATTCAAGCTTTTCAAGCCAAGCTTAAGCTTTAATCAAATCCTACTCAAGCCAAGCTCAAGCCTATATGGTTAAAGCTTGACGAGCTATCAATCAAAGCTCAAACATACTATTTTTTTTTCAAGCCAAGCTTAAGCGTTGTCAAGTTAGCTCGGCTTGACTCGATTACACCCCTACTATTTGTAGGGGTGATGAAGTGCATATGATTTAGGTTTGAAAAGAGGTGTGTCATGTCAGCAATGTGCTGGACTTTTGTTTTGATCATGTGGCTTTGATTATGCAATATCGACTTACATATTATCTTTTAATATATAAGGTAGAGATTTATACATATTATAAGCTCAATTAAGCTAAAACAAGCATAAACCAACCATTATGCTCACTAATAGAGACTTCATTGATTTGTTAGTCATGTTCTTAATGGCTTCAGAAAGAGATTGTAGTTTTATTATGGTACGTGAGATAGAGCTTTGCATGTTTCAACAGAAACCACGTCAAACTGCATGCAACAACACTTCAATGTTGTTACCAACTTACCATTGCAATTTACGTCGAAAGATACAATTCAAAATGGAGACGCAGGGGCGGGTCCAAGTGTTGGCTACGTGTGGAACGTGCCATACATGGTTTTATCCAAAGAAGTGTAATATTTTTTAGTGGTTGATGGTTTTTTGAAAGTGCTACATGTAGTTTGAAGCTAGATGTGCACAAAATGAGCAAAAAATCTTGAGAAAAAATTTGGTTCTTGAGTTTTGAAGAAGAAAAGAAAGAAGACAATGGACGTCGAAGGAGATGAGGAGGGATTTCACTATTTTTTTTCTTTTTATTTTGTTGGTTTTCGTGTCTTCTTCTTAAAATGTTTGACAACACTACTATAGGCGTAATAGGAATAAAATTGCTTTTGAATTTACTTCATTATATTTTTAAAGACTTATGGACAAACAATCTTACCTTAGTCATATTATTAAAATATTATAGAATTTGTTAAAACAATAATTGTAGAAGTTAGTATACAGTTATTAACTAACAATCTTTACAACTCTTTTAAATTATTAGAATTATCGATCATGTAAACATGAAAATGAAATCAATCCTGAATTGCTTGAACCTGCAAGCTAAAACCACAAAAAGCAAATTAGTTTTACAGATGTCGGTGGTAAAAACTATCCATGAAACAAAGTGAGCCCAATCCGTGCCACACATAGTTTAAAATTTTGGATCCGCCGTTGTGGAGATGTCACAAAAGGAATCGCTGATGTCAAATCCATCACTAAATATGTCGTTGGAAGCAATTTATCATGTAGCGGATAACACTCTTTATTGACTAAATTTAAAAATCATATAAATGGTACAACATATTATGTTTTTTAATCAAATTAACTTAATGATTAGAGTTTCATTCTTATGTGAATCGGACTCTTAAAATACATGTTATGATCTAATATTATTCTTTTAGACGAAATAATACCTTAGATATTCCAATAAATAATTTTGACTTTCTTTTTCTAGTAGAAAAATAGACCCAGATCAAAGGCACTAGCAACTAACATGAAGAGAATTAATAACACAGCTTAGACGCAACAAAAGCAAAATCACCAAAACAAATCAACACTTGCTAGTAAACTCGACATTTATAATTCAGGGTGAGCAGTAAAAATACAAAACCGGAAAAAACAACCAAATTAACCAAACCGAACTAAAAACAGAAGGTTTTATTCTTATTTCATTGAAGTTTTGAGAATTTTTTGATTTTAGTTTTGGTCGAAAAATCGAACCATACTATAACTGAATCAAATTGTTAGCATTGTGTTAAAATACGTATGTAATTTAACATTACTTAGTTGCCAAATGAATCAATGTTAAATAACAAGATTTTTGGACCCGCGCTTCGCTGCGGCGGGTGTTGTTTATGTTTATAGTCGTGTTTTTTGTGTTCCACCCGCTTCGCTGCGGTGAGTTTTGTTCGTTGTGTTTTCAGTTACATTTTAAGCCTTTTATTGACTTTAGTTGTAAAGAAACAACATTACCCGAGCAATCCCAAAGGCCACTAAAATTGATCATCCAAAAAGTGAAGCAGTTAACAAATGTGAAGTTCTGTTAGAATTGATAGGGGTAGAGAACTATTTTCAGATATCCGTTATCCATTTTCTAGCATTAGTGATTTCGATTTCACTTTTAATGGCCTAAGCTTTTTACGCCTAATATCTCAACACTAGAACCAAATTCTCATTCAAAACATTCATAGCGCAGTAAGAAACAAAAGGAGTTATCTTCTGCGAAACTGAAGGAAAGAATCAAAGTAGCAGGATGCAAATAATGAGGAAAAAATATATAAGTGTCCTCTGTGCTATCTTTTATTACAATATTTTGTTACAATATCATCTAGACCCAACATTATCAATAATGCAATTGAGATGTTCAGAACGTTTTATAAGAGTTTTTGTTATCAAAATAATTACACTATACTAATGATGAACCTTAAGAAGAGGTTTACAACTGAAACGCCAACAATATCTAACTACAAAGTTTAGAGTACAACTGAAACACTATTCTACACAATTTGGATTCAATCTCTGTGTTGTGCTTTGAAAGTCTGCTTCCCCCCATGACCAAAATGATCAGGTCATTTATTGGACAATGAAACCTGAGCCTGATTAGCAGCTTGAAATGAACGCATATCCTGCATATTCATATTACCCATATTTAAGCCTTGATCTTCCGCTATCATCCCCATTCATTTGTTGTTGGGCTTGCATGCCAAGAGGCGACTTCTGTCCATGTAATCCTTTGTAAGCCTCCTATTTTCATATTCGGCTGCGACTTATGCTCTCAATTAATCTCCAGCGGCAACGTGCACTATATCATACTGCACATATGAAGATACATTGATTTAATAATGCCATCCTTGAAGGAAATTAATCATAGAATGAATGGATACTTAAAAATTTAGCAAAATATACAAAGTACATAACATATTATATAGAAAGATATTACACCATATAAGTTTACATAGTAGCAGAGAAGAAAACTACATTGATATAAAGACCTATTAACTTAGACATGAAATTCTTAAATGATTCATAGCATTTATAATTTTATTTATATGTAATCAATCAACCTTTATAATATTCTTGAATGATTCATGGATTATATATATAATAGTTACATTTAGTCGATCAAGATTTATAATACTATAATACGGATGGTTCATGGACTGTCTTTCGCACATTGACAGATCTTCTATATTTAAAACTAAAATCAAATGACGGCAAGTAAAGTATCTACAAAAGGGAAATGATTTTGATGTTCTTCAGGAAGTTATCTAGTAACGTGAAACATCTTAAAAAAACATGTAATGCACATTAAAACTTTGCATTTATACGATTAATTGTCTAGATATAAGAAATCACAACAACATCAGGTTGCACACCCTCTCTTGTACGTGCATCCTATTACATGATATTACACGATCTTAACAAAAATGATCAGATTTAGATACTTGATAGCAAAAAATAGTTCCTGTTACAATCTAGCTGGCTTGTACTGAGATAACGTACCTTTTCTGGTAATAAAATTGACATCACATCGCTTAAGACTACACTCACGTGCCAAAATAATAGGGAAGATGTGATATACGTAATGGGAAATAACCTACCCATATTCTTCATGGATTGCATCAGACAGTCCCCGAGGCTTCATGTTCGTAGCACCCATCAGACGATTAATGCGTTTCGATTGCTTCACAGTCGACACAATATTATTACGCAACCCTTCCTGCTACAAACATGGAATTATTAAATCACACATCATTCTCGGTTGCTACTAATATTTTATAGAGTAAAACAAAGTGATCATATATCAAAAGGACATCCACACATACTTTCAGGAACTATAGTTTAATCTTGCTAACAGTAATATCAGTATAGAAGGTATCAGAAGTAGCATCGTCAAACAAAAGCGCAAGTTACCATTATATTGAATTTCCCGTGTGTAACAATTATATTAATGTGTAACAATTACATTAATGTGACGTTTTATAATCTAAATTTCTCCTATTAAGCATTATCAGTCAAATGTGTTATTAGTGGTATTGTGATGCTTGCACCTTAATTTTAAATAATTTTTTCCAAAGTTTGTTGTCTTATGGGAAAAATCTACAAACACATTTTCAACAACTGAATGTTTTACAACAGGCGGGTAAGCCAAAAAGGACACAAAAACTTTAAACCCCAAAAGGAAGAAATTTTAGCATACCTGAGTTCGTAGCTTGAATTCTGCAGCAAGGTCTTCCAAGGGGACATATTTCTGTTTCTGCAAGTTGATGGACCATAACACATGATCAATTTAAAATCCATTGCCTTAAAATGTAACAATATTGATTGCCGTAACAACACAATGCATCTTTTCTGCAAGAACACGTAATGAGAACAGTAACACATGAAGGTCTACTAACCTTAATTGCTCCATAAGCAATCCCAAACACCCCCTATTATTGGCTTATAACATACCAACCTGCTTTAAAATTGACAGGTTCGATCCAAG
>BQNB010013709.1:29000-76623 GCA_026074375.1 Tanacetum coccineum
TTACTTGCGGGTATCTATGACCTGAGCTAGAGGGATAGAGATTTTGTATGATCCAAGAGCGATTTAGGTCGTCTGCTTGGTGTCTAAGGGATCGGATGAGTACGCCTACTCAAGTGTTGGTTGAGGGATCAGATGGGTACACCTACCCAGTATATGATTTGTTGGTTTAATTGATTGGATCGAATTGAATTGCATGTTAGCTTGTATGTTAGTTAGCATAATTGTCATGCAAAAGTATTGTTTTATAGTCACAGTAATTGGTTAAATTGTTTTGAAATAGATTAAATATGTATGTCTGAAAACCTATGTTTCTCACCAACCGTTGGTTGACATATAAGCATCATTTTCAGGTATTCAACAGGATGAGGTTAAAGTTAGGAAAAGTGGCTAGATGGACCATAGGCAGCTGGCGAAGTTTAGTTATCTAGATTTCGTTATTTGTTTTGGATGATGAATGTTATTTGTTTTGCGTTGTTAGGATGTATGAATGGTTGCATGTCATGACGTTGACATGAACTGCCTTCATTTCAATGTCAGACGCCTTTTGGATTTTGTTGATGTGTTCGGGAATTTTCCTAGCACTGCGTGTCTATACCTTGTATTTTATGCATGTTTAATTTCTCTATATAGACGCTAATGTGTTGTGATAATCCCCTTTCTCGTCGCGCCTCGTGTTTCCGCCTTGGCGGGGTGTGACAAGCAGTAGCTTAAGTGTTAGCAGTCGTAGCACCATGAGTAGTATTAACTGCTCCATTTATGCTACTGGTGCTGTTTGAGGACACAAAGGCTACATTTTGTGTGTGTGTGCTTGTGCTTAATGTCCCTTTGACCTCTGGCTCATAGATCTTCAGGTTGTTGTAAAGATTGTATCTATCTCAAGCTTGTTCCTCTACACAATGGTATGTGTGTTCCATTCTGGTGACAGACTTTTTAAGAACTTCTGATTCACATCTTCTTGTGAGATAGTTTCACCATGAATCTCCAAATGACTAATAAGCTTTTGAAGTCTATCAAAGGTTTGATCTAACACCTTTGAGCTAGATGCAGTAAAAATTTTAAACTGCTGCTTTATAATATTCCTCTGAGTCTTTTTAGTAGCAGCATTTCCTCCAAACCTTTTCTCAACAGCCTGCAGCAATGACTTGGCATCTTTGATGGAGTTAAACTTCAATTGATGTTCATTAGGGATGCCCATCAATAAAGTGCTTCTTGCCTTCAACTCTAACCTTCTTTGTGCCTTTTCTTCAGCAGTTGTAGGAGCAATTATAGTCTCAACACCTTCAATAACTTTTGTTATTAGAGGTGCATTACCATTCTCTATGACTTCCCATAGAGATCAATCAATCATCTAGATGTACTGTTCCATCCTCATCATCCAAAGCTCATACTCACATCGTTTGAGCATAGGCACTTTTAATGCAGCAACCATATGTACTGAGTCTTGATCCATCTCTTTGTAACAAATAAACCTTGTGTGTAAAAGTAGTTTCTTCTTATTCAAAGCTTTTCAAAAAGCAACAAGATCTGATACCACTAGTTGATCCTACTTGAATGGATCTTGAATTCCTTAGCTTGTGTAAGGTTTAGTTATGCAAGATAAATCCTACACAACTATGGTAGAAACTTTGTAGAATATATCAAAGATTATACGGAATCAAATCTTTGATCAATAAGAAGAATTCTTCAATGAAACAGTAACACAACACAATATAATTCAACAATAAAAGCTCCAATATTGTTATTACAAATAATATGAATACTCTCCTAGTATTAGGGTTAAAAAACCTTAAAGCTACGAAAATTCTATGAATGGCTAATTTTTGGTACATAAACGGATTTGATACCTAGAACTCTATACCTTAAGACCTCCTTTTATACACCAAGGAGTCCTAGTTGATTTACAATATATTCCTAAAATTTAGATTATTCTTAAAGATCTATTTTATAAATAACAATCCTTTTCACATAAGTAATCTTGATCTTCAAGCAATCTTTATCTTTCAGCAGTTGTAATCTCTCAGCATTTATAACTTTGAACCAGCAGCATTAACTCTGAACACTAGTAGAAGTAACTTATACACTAGCAGCATTAACCGTATACAAGCAGTAGTAACTACTTAGAATATTTTCTTTAATCTTCACCAGCAGTACTAACTTTACTCTAGCAGCAGTACTAACTACTTAGCATATTTTTCACTATGATTACTGAACAACACTAAGTTATGTTTAACAGCAGTAACTCTAACCTTAACAACAGTAACTTCAAGATTATCAAGAAGTCTTTTAATCCCAACAGCGATTTGTCCTAACACAACTACCGGTTTAGCATAGAGTGTTTAACGATTTATCACAGGTTTATAGCAATTTGTATAAAACTCGTTAGCGATTTGTCTCAAATATATCTAGCGGTTTGGCTTAACAGGTTTAGCGATTTGTCTTACCAAAAATAGCGGTTTGGCATAGAGTGTTTAGAGATTTGTCACAGGTTGATAGCCGTTTGTCTAAAACTCGTTAGCGATTTTTCTCAAAGATAACTAGTGGTTTGGCTTAAATTTTCCAGGAGTTTGAGCAAACTTATACTAGCCGTTTGGCATTAATCTTCCAGTGGTTTGGCATTTATTTTCCAGCGGTTTGGCATTTTATTCCCAGCGGTTTGAGTTCACTTGTTTTAGCGATTTGGATTACTCAAGCAGCGGTTTGAGCTAATTATATCCAGCGGTTTGTCCTGTTAGTCTAGCGGTTTGAGCTATGTTCATCCAGCGGTTTGGCATTAACTTTCTAGCGGTTTGAGTAAAGTCTTGTAGCGATTTGTCTTAGTAAATCCCGCAGTTCATCCAACATTTTAACTAATAAACCAGACATTTGATTCAAACAACTTGTAAACTACAAACCAGTAACCAACACTTAATCAATAACCAAAACATAGATCAAGAACACTTAAAACAACATCAATTTAACACAAATCTCATTAATCACTGAATCGATATAATCATTGCATCTCACACATCAATCATTTCAAGATGAGTTTGACATTGGCGGAGAATGTGATTGTAGTAGGGGCTGATAACCGTCCCCTTATGCTTTATAAGACCCATTATAGTTCGTGGGCAAGCCGTATGCTAATCTACATCAAAGGTAAGGAAAATGGTAAGCTACTCGTTGACTCACTCCTTAATTGATCTTTCAAATACAGAACAGTTACAAAACCTGGAACTCTAACTAAACCTGCAACCGTCAGAGATTGAATATATGATGAGCTCACAGATGCAGAAAAGATTGGTGAAGCTTGTGATATTAAAGCAACAAACATTGTTCTACAAGGCTTACCACATGATATTTATAATCTAGTGAATCATCATGATGAGGCTAAACACATCTGGGATAGATTCAAGTTACTCATTGAATGTTCAAAAATATCGTTGCAGGAAAGAGAGTCAAAGTTATATGATGAGTTTGATACGTTTACCTTAGAGCCTGGAGAGATAATTTATTCGTATTACTTGAGGTTTGCACAGCTAATAAAAGACATGCACACTATTAGAATGACAATGAAACCAATCCAAGTTAATACAAAGTTTATCAATCATCTTTAGCCTGAATGGAGAAAGTTCGTTACGGATGTGAAGTTAGCCAAGGACTTGCATGGCACCAATTTTGACCACTTGTATACTTATTTGAGACAACACGAAGCTCATGCAAATGAAGTGCGTCTAATGAAGGAACATTTTTCAAATCCTCTTACATTGGTGGCTAACACATACAACTCTCTATCATAACTACGGGAGGAGCTTGATTTTCAATAGGTTCTACAAGATTAAATGGTTCAACAAAAGTCGGATTGACTTGTTGTTGTTGACGGTTAGAATTACGGGATTGAAAACGAGTGCGCATGCACTGAAATTTAAAAAGAAAATTTATACTAATTTTTTTTTGGTTTTTTATTTTTTTGATTTTTTTGGTTTTTCAACAATGTATTTTTAAATACGGACAATGAGATAAGACACTTAAACCTAATAATCAACTCGCTTCTCGGTAACTCTCTAAAAGAAAAACGCACAAAGGAGTTTGTTTAACTTTAAAAGGTGAGTCGTACCTCACGAGAGACACAAAAGGTAAGTTTTTGATTCTTTGGTTCGGGAACTTATTAATGGATAATACTTCAGTGGAAAGTATTACATGTTGGTGTTCTTTTACCAACTTTGTAAAAAAAATTATTTCTTTTTATGGACAATGTTTTTATATTTTTGTTTTTTTTATATTATAATTATACTAAATAATAAAAAAATCTTTTTGTATTTTTTTTAAAAAGAAAATAAACAAAATAACTTCACACAGAAGGATCTTCAGACAAAAATTTTCAAACGGCTTCAACAATCGTAGACAATCCTCCCCTGCAGCGCCGCCAAAAACTGATCATTCAAGATCCAACCCTTAATATATAATAAATATATATAAAATATACTTATAAATATATAAATAAGAGGATAAGATTCAAAAAATCACTATTGTAGTAATCCGGGAGTATGATTCCCGGGTCGTTTCTCCAACGAGGAATGCAATTGAAAGCTGAGAGTCGTTTTGAGAATTGATGCTTGAATGGAACAAGATTGATATTGGTTTTCTAAAACTACGGGAAAATAAAGGCAAAAACTTAAAACACTTAAGGGAAGACAAATTTTAACTAAAAACGCAAAACGGGTGACCCAAAACGAGACCTAAAAACCTTAAATTATCAAAATTAAGTCCTAAATTGATCTTTTTGGGTTTTTATAAGTTTTACTTAGCTAAAAAGCTAGAACAAAAAAAACTAGACTAAAAACGAAGGAGATTTAAGCTTAAAAACACTAAAAATATTAACGGAATTCAATCCCGTTCTTTAAAAATCAAAAAATTTGCAATTTAAACCCTGCGAAAGCAAATTTAATTTTCCTATGTTCTAAATGTTAAAAGAAAATTTTCTAAAAAAGAATTATATTTTTTTGACTTTTTTATAATTTTTTATGAATTAAAAACGATTTAATGAAATTAAATGTTTAAAAATACTAAACTATTTATAAAAAAAACTAAAAAAATCATGAAAAGTAGCTTGAACAGTTAGGAATCTAGGAAAAATAAGCTTGTGAAAACAGCTTATCAAATAAGCAGTGAAATAAGCTAAAAACTGCTTATAAACTAAAAAGGGTAAAATGTGTATAAGTATTTAATTTGGTAGAATAAAATCAAAAAAGACCCCAGGGCAAGTGGTAGAGTGTGTGTGTATAAAACGTTTGGTTGTGGGGTTGAGGTTCCGGGTTCGAGCCTTGCTCACAAATGTTTTTGCAAATTCAATTTTTTTACAACTTTTTAGAAAACTTAAAAATAAGCACTTTTTACAAACACTTTTTTAATAAAACACAAATAAGCACTAAAATAAGCTAAATAAGACAGAATAAGCCTAAACTATACTAACCCTTAACAATGCTAAAAGCAAACCAAAAAGAGAATTAAGCTAAAACAGATGATAAGGCATATCTAAAAAGCTCTTAAGAACAAAAATAAGTAACTACAATAAGATAGAATGGCAGAAAACTCAAAAAGCTATAAAACTTAGAAATTTTAAGCTAGAATGCAAATAAGCTTAAATAAGCTCTAAACTAAAGAGAATAAGCTAAAATGGGCTTAATCTAACCTAATAAGCTAAATGGAACACAAAATAAGCAAATGCAATAAGCTGATAAGCCTAAATAAGCAAATAGCTTTTTGGCCAAAACTGATAAGCCAAAAGGCCAAGAGGGACTTTTCTAGCTTAAAAATAAGCTAGCAAAAGGATCCTTATGGCTTAGTGGCTTATACCACTAAGAAGAATGGCCAAAAAGCTACAATAAGCAACAATGAAAAAGCATTTTGAAATTCAGATAAGCACTTAAAAAGCTTCATGAAAAGGCTATCTCACACTGACTCAACACTTAGACAAATTTTTGATAACTTTTGCAATTTTAACAAAACCACACTTTTGAGCTTAAAAATAAGCAAACAAACAGATCCTTATGGACTTTTAAGCTACAAACAGATTAAGTTTAGACCTCAAAGAACAATAATCAACACTCAAAAAGGAGTTTGAAATTCAGGATAAGCAACAATAAGCAAATGAAAAAGCATTTTCTCAAACTTTTTGAAAACTTAGCAATCTATGACAGTTTTGGCAAAAACTCAAAACAACAATGCAGGCTATTAATCTTGATTTCTAACCTCTTTTAACACATGAATAACCACAAAAACTTCACAAAAGCAACAATAAGCAAAGCACAATCAAATAAGCAACTAGAATAAGCTTAAACCAACAGATTCAAACCACAACTCCTCAAAACCTTAAAAATGAGTTTTACTACTTAAAAACTTTAACAAACTGATTTTTAAGACTACTTTAAGCTAAACTAAACTGACTTAAGTGTCAAATTGCAATTTTAACCCATTTTGACCCATTTAAGCAGTTAAACCAAACACCCCTTTAAAACTGTTTTTACCAATTTTAACTTAATAATTTGATTTTTAGTGAACAAACCCTGAAAACCAGATTATAAATAGCTTATAACAAGCCCAATGAACAACTTTTAACACTTAAATAAGCATCAACAACAAGATTAAAGATTATGCAATTTCAAAAGCTTAAATAGACATATTTTAAGATTACTTGAACAAATGACATAGAAACATGAAACAAACATACATAAGCATTAAACAGCATTAATAAGCATAAACAAAACAAATAAAAATAGGTAATAAGCAATACTAAGCAAATGATAAGCTAAAAATGCAAATAAGCTAAAAATGGAAAAAGAGGGTGTACCTTTGTCCTTTGCTTAAACAAGGACACAAAGGCTCAATAGAGCTTATAAACAAGCTCTGGCTTGTTTACACAAGCCAGTAAATAAAATAAGCCCTTCCATTTCAAGCTTATCATCCAAGAGCTTGTTGAGTGATTTTTTCTTTTTTAGTTTAAAAAGTAGACTTAGGCACTATAAGTTATTGAAAAACTTATAGTGCTTAAGTCAGAAGCTTTAGTAAGATTTAAAATTGGTTATGTGAGCTTATGAGAGAGCTTATAAAGAGCTTTTAAAACATAAAGTAAGCTGAAAACTTGAAAACAGATTTAGAAACAAACTTTAAATTCCATTAAATTAAAACATTACGGAAAAACAAAAGTACATTAAGCTAATTTAAGACTAAAAATAAGCTGGAAAAAAAATAACTAGGTAAAAAGATTAAGTGCCTCAATGGCTTACAAGGGAGCCTATTTATACTAATCGAAGGAAGGTTCTAGGTCCTGTGCTTCTTTGCTGAGAGGGCTCAAGCCTGTGTTTCTTGTGTGAGAGAGGTCTCAAATCAATCATAGCCCTCAATTTTGAGTAGTCCCCAAGCTCAATGATCTTGTCCATCAAATCTTTGTCTTCATTTGTAGACGAATAGAAATGCAAGGGATTGCCAAGGTGGCAATTGGCGGGATAAAGTGTGGGGGTGTGTAGATAAAGTGGAGAAGAAATGGGAACAGTGTTGGGGTGAATTTGGCGAGTAGTGGAGACAGGGTACTAAAGAAGATGAATAGTATTCTCGGGTTATTTTGAAGTTTAGATAATGTCAGGAAAGGTCCATGAAACTTATACATTGTATTGCAAGTATAGTCCTTTGGTGGTACAACTTTAGTCCTTGGAGTTATATTTATGTTTGCACCGTTAGTCCTTTTAAGGTCTAACGGGGGTGTTATAAAGGGTAACGGGTGTTATAAGGGGATTGTTGGGCTTGGCTAATTGGGCAGGTTATGGCTTAAAAGGACTTTGGGCCTTTTTGAAAGGTTTAAGGTTTATAAGTGTATAAGTGGGTTGTCCCAGGCCCACTAGGTGGGTACGGGTAGGCCTACTTTTGGCAATTAGGTTTTTGGGTTCGGTTTTTGATGCTCTTTCCAATGCCTCATCCTGGGGTTGACTTTTACTTGATTTGACTTTGACTTTTTGTTGACTTATGGCTTTGACTTGACTTTTCTTTCACTCTCTTTCCATTCTCGTGCTCGGTTTTTTCAATTTAGCTTCTATTTTTGTCCTTTTCTTGGATATCCATTACCTGCACAATAAAAATGCAAAACATAAGTATACAATGTATTTTTGGTACGTTTTTAGTCATTTAAGTCCGGTTTTAGCGGTCAAAGGTATGTGTAATTACACAATACAGTAAACTTTCTCTAGGCCAAACTGAGTAAATATTGACTCAACCTTTGATTATTAAAATGGTGATGGTTTCATATTCGTCTCATGCGAGCATTTACATCTTCTTTCCTTTATGACTCGTCTTGATTATCGACAAAGTCATCGTGCGACTGCAATTCTAAGTAATAAATTATACAATCTAAGTCATCCCCATCTTCGGTCGTGCCTGTGAACCACTCATCATTCAAACAATCCTCCACTACATCAAGAATTAATTCCGTTATTTCATTTCCAAAATTTGTTGGATCCTCACTAGAGCCCCTTTCATCATAAGTCACGTAAGAGTTTTCTTCCTGGGTGCATGCCATGTTTGGATATTTATCAATGGGATTTCCTTCATTCACATAATCAGAGTCATCTTTAAGGTCTTGTCTCCTATAACCTTTCCAAATTCTTTCTTTAGTCATTTTGCTGACCTTGTCATGACTTACTCTTACCCAATCCTTGAAACTCATTCCCTCCTACGCGACATCAAGTCTTTCATCATTATTTATACATGTCGAATAACTTTTATTTTCCTTGTTACTAGACACGTCTCCCCCATTAAATTGGTTGTTGTAAGGGTCACAAGATCCCAAAACTCATGTGTTTCTCCTTTTTGTTGCAAAATTTCCTTACACCAATGTACTATTGGTTTTACCCATATTAAGGGATCATTTTCATACCTTTTGTTGTTGTTAGGTTCGTCTACTGCTTCGATGTCCCATAGTTCTCCTTGATCTAGTGTGATATCCCATATATAATCAATTTCCTCATATGATTC
This sequence comes from Tanacetum coccineum, assembly GCA_026074375.1. Lineage (NCBI taxonomy): Eukaryota > Viridiplantae > Streptophyta > Magnoliopsida > Asterales > Asteraceae > Tanacetum > Tanacetum coccineum. The sequence continues at coordinate 38,001 of BQNB010013709.1, forward strand.
CTACACAAATACTTCATAGGTGAAAATATCAACGTCAATAGATAACAAGTAGTTGAACTCGTTGGTTTTTACACATGACGCAAAATTATATAGGAATAGATCATGATTGATTTTTAGCAAATCATCTTCCATAATTCTATATTCCTAAGAGTACATACCAATTCTATAGGCGTAAATGTCTCATTGAAATTGGCTTCAATTTTAAATACTAACATTTTTTTACCCAACTCTAATGAAATTAACTTTCTGAAGACATCAATTTCAGCATGAGCAGTTGCTAGTAATAGTCTTCCTAGAATAGTTACATTCTAAAATCCTCGACCATATCTAATATGACAAAATCAATAGGAAATATAAACTTATCAATTTTAACTAGCAAATTCTCCACTATCCCCTTCTGTATGCTCTTAGTTCTATCAACCATTTCCACTATCATATTGACTGAATTTAGTTTGCCTAAACCTAACCGTTTATACATAGAAAGAGGCATGATGCTTATACTCTCCTCGAAATCAGCTAAAGCATTTCTAACAGTAATATTACCAATAAAACAAGGAAGAATAAAACTCTTTGGGTCCTTTTTGTTAGGAATTATGTATACAAGACTTAATTCTGTTTGTTATATAGTTAGTTCTGCCAGTACACTTGTTAGTACTGGTAGAAGAGTTAGCATAGTTAGTACTGGTAGTTCATTATAAGTTAGTACTGGTTATGTAATAGTTAAGTCTGCTTATGCAGAAGTTAGTTAGAATTAGAGATATGCATGAGATATCTTAGGAAAGGATATGCATGATCTCTATACGCGTTTTGTAAAGCCCATTAGGGTTTCCTTGGTGTATAAAAGGAACCCTAGGCAAAGTCAATAGATATAGATCAACATAGATCAATAGAGATCATCTTCGCAATCATAGTCTTTGTAATCTGTAACCTAGTCAGATTCAAGTTATAATACAAAGTTTTCTTGTGTTACTTAATACTGTTCTTCTTAGCATTGTTGATTAGTTTTCGCATAATCAATAGTGTTAAATCAATGTTTCATTATTGTTGCTTAAGATTTATCTAAAGTAGCAAACCCTTTGCAAGCTAAAGGTTCAAGATCTATTCAGTAAGGGAACCAACAAGTGGTATCAGAGCTTGTATGGAAACTCTGAATAAGAAGAACTCTATTGTTTGAAACAAAACTACACTCAAACTAGTAAGATGGCAGAACAAGACACTCCTCCACCAACTATCACAACAATGAAAATCCCTATCATCAAGAAGGGAGACTATGATATTTGGAGGATGAGAATGCGTAAATATATCTGTCACACAGATCACAACTTATGAGACATAATTGTCAATGGAGATCTCCAAGAAGAACCTACACCAATAGGAGATCAATCTGGTCCTTCTGCTCCTCCTGTTCTTAAAACTGCAAAACAACTGGCTGCCAAACGGAATCAGGAAAGAGTTAAGAGCATCTTGCTTTTAGCAATACCTGATGAATATCTCCTTAAGTTTCATAATGTTCCAGATGCTAAATCTCTCTGTGCTGCAATCAAATCAAGGTTTGGAGGAAATGAAGAATCCAAAAAGATGCAGAGGAATGTTTTAAAACATCAGTTTGAAATTTTTACCACTACACCAAATGAAAGTCTAGATAAGGCTTATGATAGGTTCCAAAAACTCATAAGTCAATTGGAGGTTCATGCTGCTCCAGTATCAAAGGAAGATATCAACCAAAAGTTCCTAAGAAGTCTTCCTCCTTCATGGAGCCAAATTGCTTTAATCATGAGAAATAAGCCAGACATAGACCAGACTGATATTGATGATCTCTACATTGAAGCCACTTCCAACAATAGATCCTAAAGACAAAGGTAAAAGGGTCTTAAAGGAGTCACCAGTAAAGAAAGTCAAGAGAAGTGATCTGGATGCAGACTAATGAAGTTCGTACTGCCAAGTTGAATTTTGTATTATAGTGAAAGTATAAAATGATCGAAAAAGAAGTACTTTCATAAAATTAATAGAGATCCTATAATCAAATAAAAATAATGATTTAAATAAAAATAATAAAAAAAAAAAAAAATAAATAAATATAAAATAAGAAAAAAAAAATAAGTAAGTAAAGTAAAAAAAATAATAAAAAAATAAAAAAGTAAAAAAAAATAATAGTATATAAAAAAAAAAAAAAAGAGATAAAATATAAAATAGAAATAAAATAAAAAATAAAGTATAAATAAATAAAATAATAAAAAAAATAATAAACAATAAAAATAAAAAGTAATATATAAGTATAAAAAAAATAGTAAAATAATAAAAAATAAAAAAAAAAAAAAACAAAAAGTAAATAAAAGTAAAATATATAAACCGAAAAAAAAAGTAAAATACAAAAGAAAAAGTAAAAGTAAAAAAAAAAAAATATAAGTAAAAAATAAAAGATAAAAAAAAATAAAAAAGTAATAAAAAGTAAAAAAGTAAAAAAAAATAGATATAAAGACAAAGTATAAAAATAAAAAAAATATAATGGAAAAAATGAAAATAGTATAAAAAATAGAAACAAAAAAAAAAAAAAATAAAATAAAAAACATAAATGAATAATAAGTATAAGTAAAATAAAAAAAAATAAAAATAAAATATAAAGAAAAAATATATTAAATATAAATAATAAAAATAAAAAAAAAAAAGTAAAAAAAAATAAAATAAAAGTAATAAAAAATACAGTAAAAAAAGAAAAAATATATAATAAAATTAAAAATATAAAAATAAATAAAAAGAAAAAAAATAAAAAGAAAAAAAAATAAATAAAAAAAAAAAAAAAAAAAAAAGTAAAAGAAAGTAATAAAAAAAAAAAAATAAAAAAAATAAAAAAATAAAAAAAAAAAAAATATAAAAAAATAAAATTAATAAAAATATAATAAAAAAAAATAAATAAAAATAAAATAAAAAAAAAATATAATAAAAAAAATATATAAAAAAAAAATATAGTAAATTAATAAAAAAAGAAAAATAGAGTAATTAAAAATAATAAAAATAAAATAAAAAAATAATAATAATACTTATAAGAAAAAATAAAAATAAAAAAATAAAGTAAAAAAAAAATAAAAAATAGTAAAATATATAAAAAAAAATAATAAAAAAAATATATATAAAAACATAAAAATATAAAAAGATAAAAAAAAAAATATAAGTTAAAATAAGAAAAATAAAAAAAAAAAATAAAAAATAAAAATAATAAAAATAAGGTAAAGAAAAATGAAAATATATAAAAAAAAAAAAATTAAAAATTTAAAAAAGTAAAAAAAAAAAAAAAAAATAGTATAGAAAAAAAAAAAAAAAAATAATAAAAAGATATAGTAAAAAAAAAGTATAAAAAAAAGTAAAATAAAAAATAAAGAAAAAAAAAAATAAAAATAAATAAAAAAAATAAAAAAAAAAAGTATAATATAAATATAAAAAAATAAAAAAAATAAAAAATAAAAAGAAAAAAGTAAAAAATTTATTAAAAAATAAAAAAAATAAAATAATAAAAAAAAAATAACTAGTGAAAAATCGGGGACGATGAATTTATCCGTCAGGACATCCGTAGATTATTCTATGGGCGTTTCTCATTCTATGATCCCAATGTTAATGTAATAAAGGAAGTCAAACAGGTAGTCGAGAAAAGAAAAAGAAAAATCCAAAAATATTAGGGATAGTTAGTGTACAAATAAAAAATGGTGAAAACGGGACTTGTCGAAGCTTTTGATTCTTTAGTTTCCTTTGACGAACACTTTGTTACTTTTCAAAGTTATTAATCGAGGGAGATTGAGATTCTTAGTTTTCGTAAATGCTTACTTCATAGCATTGCGTGAGGACACGGCAATACCTTAGTATGGGGTTCTCCCTAAAGTTGATAAGACGAATGTTTTGTCCAAACCAATCACTTCAAACTCGGCACCTTCCACACGAGAATCGAAAGTTGTGCAAACTGTTAATGTGATTGACCCTAGAATCTTTAGGTCTAATCCTTTTAAGACCTTTAGGGTAGATAATGTTGTTCCTAACAAACTCGTTAAAATAAGCGTTAGGATAAAACCAATCACTGTTTCACAACCAAATGTTATTCATAAGCAACAAGTTAATTCTGACTCAAATGGTTTTTCTTCTACTAGAGTAAACAACATTGCTAAGACTAGAAGACCACATCCTAGGATCAATTCTAATAATGATAGGGTTCTATCTAAGTCTAAGAGTAGTTGCCTGGTATGTGCTTAATTACACATACCTTTTACCTTTAAAAACGAGCTAAAATAACCAAAAACGGACTTAAAATGCCAAATATATGCTTGTTTTGCTAATTGTATTGTGCAGGAACGGATAACCAAGAAAAGGACGAAAAACAAAGCCAAAACGACAAAACCGGACTCGGAATGGAAAAGACTGTGAAAGACAAGCCAAATCAAAGCCGGAAAGTCAATCAAGTCAAAAAGTCAACAGAAAAGTCAACTGGTCAAAGTCAAAGTCAACCCCGACAAATCCAAAAGTCAACAATTGAAGAAATATAAGTTTGAGGGCTTAAATTGCCAATCCCTAAAACTTATATTTAATGAAGAAAAGAGAAAAGTAAAGACAAGGGCTGATTTTGCAATCTACTCAAAGTAACAAGTAGGGGGGCAAAACTGCCAAGTCCCCATACTTGTATATCACAAGGACTTGTGATGCAATAAGTCTTATAACTTTTGGGGACTATTCCTGCCAAGTCCCCAAAAGTTTTAAACAACAAGGACGGTGGGTGCAATAACAACTAACACCATAAAGGACCAAAATTGCCATTTCCATAAACCTTCACCCCTGTCACTCTCTTTTTTATATACCAAATTTTCCCGCCACTTTTGAAACCCAAAACCCACTCACGGGTTCACCCTCAACCCTTTTACCCTGCAACCCAAACCACCCCCTGGGTAAACCTATCCCCCCTCCTCCACTTAAACCCATGCCAAGTTGGCAATCCCACATCTCCCAAGCTTATTTCAACGGCTATGATTGACAAGATTGAAGGGTCAAGATTGCTTTGGGCTGTTTACTCACACAACAAACACAAAGACACATATATAAAAGAAGAAGAAGACGTAGTTAAGGAGAGTAGTGAGAGTTTTTATTTTTCAGTTTGTATTTTCTTAAATATTAAGCATTTTCTTTCAAATTTTTAGCAATCACCTTTAAGTTCTTGTACTCTTTTCATTTAAGCTTGTACATCTTCATTTGAGGAATAACATTTAGTTTTCAAGCTTTATTATACTTTGTTTTCAATATTAAGTCGAATTTCACTCAATAAGCTCTTAATAAGCTCATTTGAGCTTATTACTGTTCACAAGCTCAAATTTAGTTAAAATTCTGTTTTTAGCTAGTCATTTACTCACTTTTATCCATTTACATCCAAGTAATGATCACTTAAGGCATTGGTATTCATTTTTGAAAGCTACAAGGAGTTATAAGCTCTCAAGAGCTTATTGAGCTTGTTGCTCAGGTTTAGAGGCTAGGGAGCCAATAGGATTGAGTTTTCTTAAGCCACTCACTCTTCAAGAGTGACTTTGGTTCTGAGACCACAAATAACTTCAGGTTTACCTTTTTAAATTTCATTTTAGCATTTTCATAGTTTAAGTCAAATTGCTTATTTTTGTGAATTCTTATGTTAATCCTGTTTCATTTAGTTTAATTAGCCTATAGGTGTTTTAGCTTTAAGTTGTTTTAGTTGTAAGCACTTTTAGCTTTCATTCCTTAAGTACTGTCAAAGTAGGTAGAATAAGCTAGTAGAGTAACTAGCTTATTTTCACTAATAAGCTGTAGGATTTATAGCTTAAATAGCTTAATTAGGTCATTCTAAGTGAAAGTAGATAAAAGGTTTTATAAGTTTTAGTTTTAAATAGATTTTAAGAGCAAATTAGTTGTGACATTCTTCTATTAAGGACTGTTTGGAATTAGGTGTTTTTGACTATTAAAGTCAAAGTTTTCCTATCAAAATCTTTTACACAGCTGAGTTAGATCATAGGATTAAGTTTTAAAAAGAATTTAGAAGTTAGATTATAGAATTCAGACTTTTAGAGCTTAATAAGTTTCTCTTGCACCAGGGCAGTTTTGAGAAGATTAAGTGCTTATAGTTTTAAAGTAATCCATGAAAATTTAGAGATAACTTTGTGTTAAGTGCACATTTAGATACATTAGTGAGTATTAGGAGTTTTCATTCAAAGAATTAAGCCTGCACAATTGTTCCTTACCAATTGCATCAGCATACAACAGTTTTAACTCAGTTAAAACTGTTGTAGCTCATTACTTTTCTAGCCATTTTTTAGCTTCAGTAGTTAGTAGTTAGAGTTTGAAATTGAGCCTGTTAATAGTACTCCATTAGCTTAATCTAGAAAAGCTTTTTAGTTTCAATTTTAAGTTCTTAGACTAGCTTATTTTAGTCTGCAAAAGTAGTGTAGTAGCATTTAGATTCCTAGCTTAATTTCTATTTTGATTTTCATTTTTAGTTGTAATTTTGAAAAACCTTTTATCTAGGTTAGATTTAAATCCATAGGTTAGCTTATATTCTAACTCAAGGTTTCAGACTTTAGTGAGCTTATTTGTTGGCTTATTTTTAAGCCCAAACTTGGCTTTTGACTGTTTGTGAATGCCCTAGGTGTAGGATTGCTTATTTTTCTCTTCTGGCTTATTGAGCTTATTTCATAAGCTCACTTGAGTCACTTAGCTTATTTAAGTTAGTTGATAGTTTTGTTTGCTAATTTCCCTTTTGCTAGCTTATTTGAATGCCCACCTTAGTCTTCTTTTTAGCCCTTTAAGTTTTATTAAGTTTCTGTCTACATAAGCTTTTTCCAGCTTATTAGGTTGAAGCCTTTTAGTTTTTTTAGCTTATTTAAGTTAGTTTAGATCCCTTTTGCTTATTTCAGCCCAAGTTCTAGCTTATTTCGACCCTAAGTCTAAAAAGACTTAGCCTTTTTTTGCTTCTAAGCCATTTAAGCTAAACAGCCAACTTTAAGCTTATTTTTAAGCTTATTTATTGCTTTTCAGCAAAAGTTGTAGAAGACAAAGTTGTTAAGCCCCACGAGCTTAACAACTTTGCTTCTTTGAGTTTTCGAAAAAAAAGGGGAAGACACTTGGCCCGGGTGAGCAAGACTCGAACCCGGGACCAAGCGATACATCCCCCTTTTACACACACACTCTACCACTGCGCCCTTGGGTCTTTTTCGTTATAGACTCAAGGGGCTTGGTATTTATGTGTGTTTTGAGCTCATAAGCTTATAAGCTGTCTAAGCTTATTTTCGGGCTTATTTGTTAAGCTAATTTTTGTTTCTTATTTTTCGTAGGGCCTTTATAGTGTAAAGAATTTTTAGAAAATTTTTCAGAATTTTTCGTAAACATTTAGTATTTTTTATAATTTAATTTAGTTAAAAGTTTATTTAATTCATAAAAAATACAAAAATTATAAAAAAAATATTTTGCTTTTTTAGAAAATTTTCTTTTGTAATCTAGTTTGTAGGAAAAATATAAAATTTTTCGTAGGATCATTTTTACAACTTTTTGTTTTTTAAAGAACGGTCCGGGTGCGTTTTTTTGTCTTGACTCGTTTTTGGGTCAAACGAACTCCGTTTTCGGTCTAGTCTTTTTCATTCTTCGTTATTTGTCCCGTAGAGTAGTTTAGAAGTGAAAATTTCTCCGTAGAGTTATTTTTAAAGATTTTAGGTTTTTCCCCCTTTTGTTCGGGATTCGGGCTCTCGTTTTCTAGTTTAATTTCATAATTTCTAGGTTTTTCTTAAACGTTTTAGTTCGTTATTATCTAATTTGACTTTTCACTCCAACTAATTCCCTTCCCTGCAACTCATAATCTTCGATTGTATCGATTTTCCATTCCAGCCTCGTTGGGGATAAACGACCCGGGAACACTCTATACTACTTCTCGGTATCATTGATCTTGTTGATTTTTATACTTATATATATTTTATTATATATTATATATTTACAGTGTGAATTTCACCAATCAATTTTTGGCGCCGTTGCCGGGGAGGCTGTGAAGCCGATTATCGTTACGTTTGATCAATTGTGTTTGAAACTGTGAATATTTTCTTTTATTATAAAAATATAAAAAAAGTACAAAAATATTTTTCATTTCTTTTAGTATAATTATCAGATAAAAACCAAAGAAAAAAAATATAAAAACATTGTCCATAAAAAAGAAATAAAATTCACAAATTGGTAAAATACCAAAATATAATATTCTCAACTGAGGTATTATCATAATAAGTTCCGGTGAACTTGTTGGTTCCCAACTCGAACAAAAGATTTAAAAACTTGCCTTTTGTGTCTCTTACGACGTACGGCTCACCTTGAAAAGTTGAACAAACTATAAAGTGGGTATAAGGAGGGTTGTTCCTAGGAACTACGACCCGAAAGGAGAAATAAGCTTCGCGCTATTCCTACTCCTCCGCTCACCTGTGCGTTTATCTTTTTGAGAGCTACCGTGAAGTAAGTAGATTATTTGGCTTAAGTTGTCTTATCTCATTGTCCGTTAAAATCATTGTGAATAAATCATTGAAAAAACCAAAAAAAAAAAAAAAATTTATTGTAAATTTTCTTTTTATATTTCCATTTTGTGCATGCGCACTCGGTCTCACCTTAGACGTCGACAACCACAAGTTCGACAAACACTGTGAATCAATCTAATCTTGAAGAAACCCTGATTAATCCTCCCATAGTTAACGATGGCCAGATTAATCGTAACTATGGCGCAATAGCCCGAAGCACCACCTATGGATTTACGAGGATGCAATAGTTATTCCGGAATTCCCGCGAATAACTTTGAGATCAAGCAAGGTCCTTTCTGAATCATGTCCAAAACAAGCATATTTTTTGGGCAATGATATAGAAACCCACATGCTCACATCCGTTTATGTCAACAAGAATCCACTTCTACTATGGAAGATCGAACGTACCAAATACGTCCGGTTTAAACTTATGCTTTTCCCGTTTTCATCTCGAAGGGGCGCAATCGGATATGGCTAGGAAAAAAGAACCCCCCCGGTCATTGAAACTTGGGATGATCTTTTTCGAAATTATTAACAATTCTTTCCCTCCCTCTAAAAGACAAATCTCAGAAATGAAATCACGAAGATTTCAGCAAAATTTGATGAACGTTTTATGAAGCTTGGGATCGTTTCAAATGATCTTTAAGAGATGCCTCAATCTGGGTTTTCAGAATTGATCTCTCTATTCACTCGATACTTCTATAATGCCTAGAACTCAAATGATCAAGAATTCATTGAACCGCTGCTGTGGTAACTTCTTAACAAAATGCTCGAGAATGTTAAAAAATCATCGAGAGCAAGTCCTAGAGGTACTTCAATCAAGAAACAAAGCTGTTGTAGCTAAAATGATACAACGTCTTCCACCAAGCAGTCCTCTCTGATGTATTGCTGAACTCAAAGACATGGTTTCGGGCATTAATTCTCGATAGAAAAGAACCAAACTCACTTCCGCCCCGTAACAGCGTTGAACAAGAGTTGTGTGACTTGTGGGGGAGGATATGTCATTATCAAAACTTTCCAGCCACTAACAGCAACAGTACCATGAAATACCAAGGAGTATGTGTCCAGGCCGCTGCGGCCATTTCAACCAAGCTAATTTCTGGTATCGACCTCCGATGGTCTCAAATCAAATTCTACCTCCTGGTTTTTCCTCTTTTTCAAATCCCTCATGCAAATAATCAAAACAATTTCATCGATAAATAACTTCAGATCAAACCAAGAAACAATTTCAACCAAGGTCCAGATTTAATCGACCTCCGTTCAACAACCAGTATTAATCAACCAGTAGCATCATCAAGGACCTGCTCCTCAGACACACGGTGTGTCAAAAACAGATTTTTGATAGATATTCCACACCAATGATGCAGTGTTGAGAACATGCAAAACCAAGTCAAAACCTGCAATCCCAAATGGCAAATTTACTGACATGCTTTCAAAATTGTTACTGCTAATACAAGCGAAATTCTACTTCCGGTTCTGGAACTCTTCCTGGTAACACTGTTACCAACCCAAAGGAAGATTTAAAAGGTATCACCACCCGAAGTGGTGTTACCACAAGGACCGAAAGCAGTTAATCATGACGCCGAGGTGACAAAGGACACGATGCCTCCTGCAAATCAACGGAAGCACCGAAAGACTCCACCTCTGTAGTTCAAATTCAGTCTCGTATCCAAATCCTGAGCCCCAATGTTGCTCCTGTTTTGCACCTGTTGATACTCCAATTCCCTAAAGCATACAATTCCAATTTCCATCAGAAGAAATGATGAAAGGCCGCAAGGAAAAGGCTAACGACCAAATCGAGAATTCTATGAAAATCTTTAGAGATTCAGTTTCGAGATTAGCTTTACCGATGCCTTATGCCACCCATGCCCAAAAGTTTGCTTCAACTTTAAAGACTTTGAATGGAAACAAAGAAAAATTGAGCGAAAGGTCAAAACTCTTTGAATGAGAATTGTTCAGCGTCATCCCCAACAAGTACCAAAGAAAACTTAGAGACCCTGGCCATTTCTGAATCCATGGAATTACGGGGATTACTACATGCAACGCATGTGGCCGATCTGGTACGACATAATCTCCAATGCCTATCTGTATGAACAATCTATCTCTTTCCTGAATTACCCCGCTTACATGACATATGGAACTGGATGACCTCTTCGATCACTAACCGCTCGTATCGCTGAAGATGTCTTTGTAAATGTGGGAAAGATTCCAATTTCCAGCTGACCTTCGAAGTTTGTTGATTTTTGAACCAGACCCCCGAGTACTTTAATTCTCGGGCGATGTTTCTTGAAAATGAGTCATGCATTGATAGATGTTAATGAAGGTGTAATTACCTTTCGTGTAGGCAAGGAGCCATCCAACATCAATCTGGACCAAACTTCAAAATACACAGCTGATTACAACCATATGAACAGGTTTTTCCACCATTTTCTTTTCATAGTAATCACAATCTTTGATCAAATGGTTAAAACTGCCACATACATATAAAGCTTTATTTTGAAACTCAAAATTACTCCCTAATTTCTTAGTCATCAAATTATTCTAGTTTCTCTTATTACCTCTAGGACTTTGACAGTTTTTCCTAGGGTATTCAGCTTGCTTATAGTTCTCTACCTTCTTAACAGACTCCCTAGGTGATTTCACATGCTCATTAGATTTAACAAATTTTACTTTGGCATTACTAGGTTTTCTCTGTCTAGACTTAAACTCAATCTCATTCTCATTCTCACTATCAGATATCTAGTCTTCAATAAGTGGTTCACTAACAAACTTAGGTTTTGACTCACTAGTCTTAACTTCACTTGTTACAATAGCAGACACACTAGTTACAGACTCACTAAAAACATAGTCATCCTTATCAGCAAGTACTAAATCAGGTTTAGGGGGCATGAAGTTCCCAATATAGGGAGGGGGAACAGCATGATACCCTTTACCTGATTTGTACTTATCATTCATCTGACTGTCAAACACTTGACTATCAAACACTTGACTATCATAACCTACACCAGTCTTGAACTTATCACTTACTTGACTATCTAACAGTTTGCTTAGATTCTTAGATGAATTTTCAAACTTTTCTAAGGTAAGTTTTAAATCATCTCTTTCTTTTTTAGCTTTTTCAAATTTCTTTCTAAGCTCTGTTAGTGCATTATCTCTCAACATAATATCAAGTTTTAAAATCTTTATGTCCTCTTAAAAAACAGCCTCATTCTTTTTATACACATCTAGTCTAGCCTCTACAGATTCTAGACCTGCTTTATAAGCTCCTACATTTAATTGAGACTTATTAAAATCTTTTGTCAGATTATCATAATGTTATTTGAGAGTTTCATAAGATTTTAAACATGCTTTAAAACAAGTTGATACCTCAGTGTCTGAGCTTGAAGAACTTGAATAAGTATAAGCCATAAGTACAAAATTGGTAGGTCCTTCTTTAGCCTGGTCACTCCAGTCATACCCAAATCCATCTTGAGCCACCAAAGCTTTTGCATCTGTTGTTTCTACTGTCACATTCCTCCTTACAGGTTCTCTGTTCCTGTTCTCCCTTGGAGCCCTGCACATCGCCTTGTAAACTAGTCCTTTTTATGACAGTTATAGCCTTCCACCTTGATTTGTTAATCTTATGGTCTTATAACACTTGGAACTAATCATCATTCCAGGCTTATTAGGGAATCTTTTGCTCTCCAAAGTCAGCATAGCCCATCTTCCACTTTAGAACCCTCTCTTCAATCATCAGCATCAATTTGTTACTAAGTCCTCATTATCTATGTGGACTATGTATTGTTTGGCAAAGAAAGAATAGATCACAACATCACTCATACTATCAGTATTGGCAGACTTAGAACCACGAGCTTGATTGGAACTGCCAGAGTTATTAAAGACACAAAAGCCACATTTTGTGAATTTTGGTTTGAGCTTGATGACCCTTTAACTTCAGTTTCATAAATCTTCAGATTGTTGTATAGGTCATCCATGCTCAAGGTGTCTAAATCAGGTTTGTTCCTCCAGATCAAATTATGAGTCTTCAATTCTGATAGGAGACTTCTTAAAAACTTCAGATTCATATCTTCTTGAGAAATAGTTTCACCCAGAATCTCCTAGCTACTGATAATCTTTTGAACCTATCATAGGTTTGAACAAGTCCTTCTGAGGTTTTAATCTCATAGAAATTCTCATACTATTTCTCTTTAGAAAGTGTCCTTCTGAGTTTTCTTTGACCTTATTACCTCCAAACCTTTTCTCTTATTTGCTTCCATTAGAGTCCTTGGTCACATTTGTAAGGTTTAAACCTTTAGTTGCGTTCATTTTGGAAGAGCCATCAACAATGTACCTCTTGCCTTTAAATCATTATTCCTTACTAACTTCTCCTCTGCAGTTGTAGGAGGATATGTTTGCTCAACACCATTAACAATTCTCTTTGGTAGAGGTGAGTCTCCATTTATTATTACTTCCTAAAGAGCATAATCTGTCATTAGGAAGTATTGTTCTATCCTCATTTTCCAAAGCTCAAATTCTCCTGGATTGAGTAATGGAAGTTTTGCAGCAACAACCATTGGTGAAGATACACCTGCTAAGTTTTAACAAATAAATAGATCTGGTATTGTTAGATTGTTTTTCTGTTCTTATTCAAAGTTTCTCAACAAGCTCTGATACCCAACATGTTGATACCCACTTGAATAATCTTTGCTTACTGTGAAAGGACTTAGTAATATTGAATAAATCCAAGACAAATATGATAGAAACTTTAATTAAATATATCAAAGACTATGCGGAATCTAGTTTATTATACCAAAAAGAATAAACAATGAAATACTAATAAATAAGATTGTTATAATACCAAACCTTAATCCTTAATATATTAATACGAACACTCTTAATAGTGTTAGGGTTATATAAAACCTTGAAGCTATAACAAAATGATTTCTAGATGATATATGAAGATGAGATATTGAGATTCTAACCTACATGTCCTAAGGGTCTCCTTTTATACACCAGTGAACCCTATTGGCTTACAACGGTTTTCTTATACATAACATAACTTTTCCTAAAATATCTCATTCTTATCACATCAGCACAAATTATGTTGGTCATATACGAAATCAACTTGTGTATTAAAAATCGATTGTGATTAAGGTTAAACTTTATTGGTTGATAATCATGGGTCAGGTCAAGATCAGTATTGGTGATACGAGAATGAGGTGTGGTTGCTGTTGTGTATTTATGGTGATGGTATAAAGGTGGCTGAGATTAGAAAGGTATATGGGTTCGTTAAGTGCTTATGAGGAACTAAGATTGATAGAATTAAGGGTTTATTCATAGAATGGATGTTGTTGGTTAATGGGGTGTACTGATACTTTTCACATCAGGGTGTGGTAAGCATATCGAGCATAGCCTGATATGAGTCGATGATATGTATAGCATGTGGGATGCTGACCTATGAGATAAAGTTGTGTTAACAAGTTTCACTTATGAACTCAGGGATTATAAATGGGTTCATCAGGTTATTTGTTGATCCCACTTCAATAGATCAAATTCCTTAAGCTTTGTTTAAGGTTTAGTTATATTAGATAAATCTAACACAACTATAGTAGAAACTATTTTTGAATGTATTAAAGATTATGCGAAATATAATCTTTAATTTTAAGAAGAATTCTTAAAGAAACAGTAATAAATAAGCTCCAATATTATTAATAATAATACGAATACTCTCAAAGTATTAGGGTTACATAGACCTTGAAGCTAAGAATAATAAAAGATAAAAACATATCAAACTCTATGCCCTAGGACCTCCTTTTATACACCAAGGAGCCCTAGTCGGCTTACAATACTTTCCTAAGTATCCATAATATTTTCTATAAACAAATAACTTAATACATATCATATAAGAAGTACTAACAACAAACAGTACTAACTTATTAACCTTGGCAGCATTAACTTATCTAGCAGTAGTAACTTTGTACTAGCAGTAGTAACTTATCACTAGCAGTAGTAACTACTTAGCATATTTTATCTAGCAGTACTAATATTCACTAGCAGTACTAACTTTGTACTAGCAGTAGTAAATACTTAGCATATTTTATTTGAAGTTTATGAGGAGCACTAAATTTAGCTGAGCAACATTAACATTAACATGAGCAGCAGTAATTCATACAACATCAAGAAGACTTTTAATCCCAACAATCCTCCCCTAAACTTGATATTCTTCTTCAAAATCATCAAGTTTCTTCATTTAAAGCTTCATTAACACTAGGAGGATGCTTTCAAACACTTTTTTACTTCTTAAGCTGTTTCATAATGAATTTACAAAGCTGATAAGCCATTTTACTTTCATAGTCAATCATAAGCTTCTTTTCCAACATCATTGAAAGTGTAGATGGTGTAAGGGGATACTCCTTCTCTACCAACATATAGATATGCACATGTTGCATCCTCAAGGAATGTACTCCACATGAGTCATATACCTTCCAACTCAACACTTTGTAGTCTTGTTGATTCCTCCATACTTTATCTTCTATATGTGGTTCAAACATAGTCTTCGAATCACCCCATAATAACAAATCCAAGTCTTCCACTGGTCTTGTTGACTCATATTTAGATTTTACCAACTTATACAAAGTTTCCAAATCTTCCTTGTTAAAACTTTTAAGCATGTGACTAAAGATCATGTACATTTCAGACTTTCCATCAGCTCTTATTATTTAATAATAGCTTTTTCTTTCTTCTTTATGAATCTTCCAGTCAACAATACTTGGAGACTTAACAGCCAAAGGTGTATTGTGCAGGAACGGATAACTAAGAAAAGGACGAAAAACAAAGCCAAAACGACAAAACCGGACTCGGAATGGAAAAGACTGTGAAAGACAAAGCCAAATCGAAGCCGAAAAGTCAATCAAGTCAAAAAGTCAACAGAAAAGTCAACTGGTCAAAGTCAAAGTCAACCCAAGTCAACCCCGAGGCCAAAGTCAAAGAAATATAAGTTTAGGGACTGAAATTGTAAATCCCTAAACTTATATATAAAGAAGAAAAGAGGAGAAAAGAAGACAAGGGGCCAAACTGCCAAATTGGCAAAGCTATACCACAAGGGCCATAGCTGCCAACTCCTCTAACTTGTACACCAAAGGGACGTGGGGTGCAAAGAGTTATATAACTCTTGGGGACTTGTTTTGCCAAGTCCCCAAAAGTTTTAAACAACAAGGACGGTGGGTGCAATAACAACTAACACCATAAAGGACCAAAATTGCCATTTCCATAAACCTTCACCCCTGTCACTCTCTTTTTTATATACCAAATTTTCCCGCCACTTTTGAAACCCAAAACCCACTCACGGGTTCACCCTCAACCCTTTTACCCTGCAACCCAAACCACCCCCTGGGTAAACCTATCCCCCCTCCTCCACTTAAACCCATGCCAAGTTGGCAATCCCACATCTCCCAAGCTTATTTCAACGGCTATGATTGACAAGATTGAAGGGTCAAGATTGCTTTGGGCTGTTTACTCACACAACAAACACAAAGACACATATATAAAAGAAGAAGAAGACGTAGTTAAGGAGAGTAGTGAGAGTTTTTATTTTTCAGTTTGTATTTTCTTAAATATTAAGCATTTTCTTTCAAATTTTTAGCAATCACCTTTAAGTTCTTGTACTCTTTTCATTTAAGCTTGTACATCTTCATTTGAGGAATAACATTTAGTTTTCAAGCTTTATCATACTTTGTTTTCAATATTAAGTCGAATTTCACTCAATAAGCTCTTAATAAGCTCATTTGAGCTTATTACTGTTCACAAGCTCAAATTTAGTTAAAATTCTGTTTTTAGCTAGTCATTTACTCACTTTTATCCATTTACATCCAAGTAATGATCACTTAAGGCATTGGTATTCATTTTTGAAAGCTACAAGGAGTTATAAGCTCTCAAGAGCTTATTGAGCTTGTTGCTCAGGTTTAGAGGCTAGGGAGCCAATAGGATTGAGTTTTCTTAAGCCACTCACTCTTCAAGAGTGACTTTGGTTCTGAGACCACAAATAACTTCAGGTTTACCTTTTTAAATTTCATTTTAGCATTTTCATAGTTTAAGTCAAATTGCTTATTTTTGTGAGTTCTTATGTTAATCCTGTTTCATTTAGTTTAATTAGCCTATAGGTGTTTTAGCTTTAAGTTGTTTTAGTTGTAAGCACTTTTAGCTTTCATTCCTTAAGTACTGTCAAAGTAGGTAGAATAAGCTAGTAGAGTAACTAGCTTATTTTCACTAATAAGCTGTAGGATTTATAGCTTAGATAGCTTAATTAGGTCATTCTAAGTGAAAGTAGATAAAAGGTTTTATAAGTTTTAGTTTTAAATAGATTTTAAGAGCAAATTAGTTGTGACATTCTTCTATTAAGGACTGTTTGGAATTAGGTGTTTTTGACTATTAAAGTCAAAGTTTTCCTATCAAAATCTTTTGCACAGCTGAGTTAGATCATAGGATTAAGTTTTAAAAAGAATTTAGAAGTTAGATTATAGAATTCAGACTTTTAGAGCTTAATAAGTTTCTCTTGCACCAGGGCAGTTTTGAGAAGATTAAGTGCTTATAGTTTTAAAGTAATCCATGAAAATTTAGAGATAACTTTGTGTTAAGTGCACATTTAGATACATTAGTGAGTATTAGGAGTTTTCATTCAAAGAATTAAGCCTGCACAATTGTTCCTTACCAATTGCATCAGCATACAACAGTTTTAACTCAGTTAAAACTGTTGTAGCTCATTACTTTTCTAGCCATTTTTTAGCTTCAGTAGTTAGTAGTTAGAGTTTGAAATTGAGCCTGTTAATAGTACTCCATTAGCTTAATCTAGAAAAGCTTTTTAGTTTCAATTTTAAGTTCTTAGACTAGCTTATTTTAGTCTGCAAAAGTAGTGTAGTAGCATTTAGATTCCTAGCTTAATTTCTATTTTGATTTTCATTTTTAGTTGTAATTTTGAAAAACCTTTTATCTAGGTTAGATTTAAATCCATAGGTTAGCTTATATTCTAAATTTCAGCTTTATAGGATTAGTAATAAGCTGTTTAGCTTATTAGGAATAGCTTATCTCAGTTTTAAGCTAGAACTTGCACTTTTTAAGGCCATTTTTCTTGTAAAACTTGTTAACAAGTAGCTAATGTTTGTTTAGATACTTTTAGTGCACAACTTAAGCTTTACATAGCTTCTTTTGTTTCTCATTTTCATCAAGTATTAAGCTAGAAATAAGCCAAAAACCAAAAAGTTAGGGAAAAGTCAAGTTTCTGTGAACAGGAACAAAGGGCTTATTTTCTAGCTTATTCTTTTGTCAAAAGTTGAAAGTACCTTTGTTAAAGTTGTTAAGAATAAACTCCTTTATAAGTTTGTAGTTTTAAGTTTTTGCTGAATCTCATTTTTCAATAAGCCAAAAATAAGCTAGAAGCGTAGGGTCTGTTTTGTATTTTTCTTATAGTTCAAGGTTACCCGTTTATTCTATAGTGTAAATTCCCAAAAGTTTGCCCGCCTACCCTTTACTTTGGTTTCTTACACTTTCTACCCTAGACTTTTCGAAAAATAAAAAAAAGGGGGAAGACACTTGGCCCGGGTGAGCAAGACTCGAACCCGGGACCAAGCGATACATCCCCCTTTCTACACACACCTTACCACTGCGCCCTTGGGTCTTTTTCGTTAAAGAAAGCTTATAAGCTGTATAAGCTTATTTCGGGGCTTATTTTTAAAGCCGAATTTCGGCATCATTTTATTTTTCGTAGGACTTTCACAGTATAAAGTATTTTTGGTAAATTTTTCAGAATTTTTCGAAGTCATTTAATAATTTTTATAATTTAATTTCGTTAAAAGTTTATTTAATTCATAAAAAAATACAAAAATTATCAAAAAAATATTTTGCTTTTTTAGAAAATTTTCTTTTGTCATATAGTATTTTGTTGTAGGAAAATACAAAATTTTATCGGAGGGTCCAGTTTTATTACAACTTTTCCTATTTTTTAAGAACGGTCCCGGGTGCGGGATTTTGTCTTGACTCGTTTTTTGGGTCAAAAAACCGAACATCCGTTTTCGTCAGGTCTTTTTAATTCTTCGTTATTTGTCCCTTAGAGAGGTTTAAAGTGAAAAATTCTTTCGTAGGTTATTTTTAAAGATTTTAGTTTTTCCCCTTTGTTCCGGATTCGTGCTTCCTTTTTCAGCTAAATTTGTTTAACAACAACCAAAGTTAGCGTTCCCGTAACAGTCAACTTCCCAAACATCTCAAACTTTACATACTTTACAAGGCAAGTGGCGATATCTTCCACTTTATACAATACTCTACATCGTCGATTTGTATCAACGAATAATCGATCCTTCGTGTAATTCCTTTGGCAGTTACGAAACGATTATCTTTAGACTTTCCTTCTCTTTTTTGCAATTTTTCTAATTTTTTCGATTTTTTTTCTCTTTTTTTGCTAACACTATACTACAAAACTCGGTGTAGTTTCACCATCTTCACGGTCATAATAATTCCGGATAATTCCTTCCGTAATTCTTTGTTCTTCGAACGTATCATTAATTGCGATGGTAGTAAAAATACACGAGTTTTGACTATAATATACATTCTCATTTCCAATGTGCAAATTTCTTCCAACCATACCAAAATAGACACAAGACACGAGAAATACAAACTTTACACTTTAAGCAACTAGCAACTGTAAAATAAACTTAATCTAACAGGGTAGGCTGAGGTGTAAAGGTATAACGACACAAATAACTGGTGTAGTTCCTAAAGGATTGGCTCTATGGGTTGTTCTAGGGGTATCTTACTCTTAAAATGAGAGTAAACAAAGGGTTTATACGGGGGTTAACTAACCAATGTAGTTAGTTAATAAGCAACATGTAAAGGCGATTTGGGTGTAATCCTAAAATTTACCAATTTAAACAAGTTACTCTATCTAAATCCATAGTACTCATTATTGCGGTCTCGAATAGATATACCAAGCCAAGTTCTAAAGTCTACAACATCACCGGCACACTCATATTTTGTGGAATTTGGGTAAACATTTGGAAACGGATAAGGTTAAATCCTCACAATATCTAACAAGGGTTATTGTGTGTGGGTTATGTATCAAGTAATTTCACAAAAGTATGCTTGAATTTTTTTAAAATTTGAGCATAATTTAAGCATTTTAGTGTGAAAATTAGGACAAGTAAACATTTTAATTCCATCCCCCTACTTGAATTATACAACGTCCTCGTTGTATAGATAAAACATTAAATACAGGAATTAAAAAGAATTAGAATGAGAAACTCCCCTGATATTTGCTCGGTAGATTCTCCATGTTGAGTTTATTAGCAAGATTGTGTTGAACAGCCGCCTTGAAGTTTCAAGACTCCAACACTTTAAGATCTTCCAAATTTGTAAATTCTCCACCAATATTTGTCGATATTCTTTGCTTCCAATGTCCTGTATAAAATATAGAAAAAACATGTGCATTCCTATCTTGGTACCTACGGTTAATTTAAACTAAACTAAACAAGCTAAATACGGGTCAGTTTTGGTGAATACGCCGTATCATGTGCATGAATATGCCGTATTGCCAGAACTGACAATAATGTTTTTAAAATACATAAAAAGTAAAGACTGATAACATCCAGAGAATCAATACGCCGTATGGTATAGAGCGGATACGCCGTATTGATGTCTGAGAAGACATGCACGTTAATGTGCCCGCGTATGAGCCATTCTTCCATCTTCGCATCTCGAATGTAATCGGGTCCTAAGTTCAATACTCCTTTGTAGAACCTTTTAAGCTTTTGGTACGGATACGAGATTCCATTCATCTTATCTTTCTTACTTACCTTTAGTAATGGTAGAATTTTGTTGCATTGCTCATTAGTGTGGTATTTAAACCTCGGATGTGATCGCACCATTTGGTAAGTTACTTCATCATCACCATTATTCCTTTTTTTGTTTGACCTTTGTCTCCCTTGTTCCTTAGTATGTTTAATTTTGTTTACTAGTTTGTGTTCTTTTTGTTTTTTGTTACTTAATTGTTTTTTTTCTTTCCTTCCCTTTTATTTCCTTGTTTTTTTTTGTTGTGTGCTCTTCTTTTGGTTTCTTTTTTTTGTTTTTTGGTTCTTTTTTGTGTCTCTCCTTTGTTGCTTTTTTGTTTTTTTGTGTTTGTTTTTTCTTTCCCCTTTTTGTATTTTTGTGCTTGACTTTTCTGTTGTTTTTCGTTTTTTTGATGTTTCTTGCCTGTGTTTTTTTGACGCGCTCTTTTTTTTGTTTTCTGACCTTTGTTTTCTCTGCTTGTCTATGTTGCTTCCTGTCTAGGCCCTCCTCCTTTCTTTTGGGTCTGTGATGGTTGCTGGTATGATTTTGTTTTCTTGTTACCCTTTTTTTGTTCCCCTTGTTTTCCTTTACGTTGATGGTTTTTCTTGTATTCTTATTTTTTTGTTGTTCTTTGTTGTGATGCTCTTTTTTTGTTGTTTCTGGTTTTGCGTAGCCCTTGTTTTCTTGTTTCTATTTCACTTGTCTTCAATTGTTTTGGATTTATTTTCTTTTTTTTTTGTGTTGTATCCTTTAGCCATCTTCCTGCTTTTCTTTGTAGTTCTTTGGTCTTTTTTTGGTTTTTCTATTTTTGTGAGCTTAGCCCTATTTATGTTTTGTTTGTTGTTGTGTGATGTTCTCTTGGTTTTTATCTCGTTTGTATAGGTTCTTGTTTTTGTTGGTTTTTTCTTTTGTTGGCTTCTCCTTTGTTTGTCAATTGTTTTTTTTTTTGGTTGGTTTTTTTTGCTTTTATGTTATGGTTTCTCCCTACTTGCCTACTTTTTTCTTGTGTTGATTGTTTTCCTTTTGCCCTATTTTGTTTGTTTTCCTTTTGATTTTTGCTTTTTTCTTGGTTTATACGTTGTTTTGCCCCTTTTTTGTGCTGTTGTTGTTGTGCCCCTTCCCCTATTTTTTTTTGTGTTAATGTTTGGTTGTTGGTTGTTTGGTTTTTTTTTGGTTTAGTTTTGTTTTTTTGATCCCTTTTTCTTGGTTAGTTTGCTTTCTTTTAGTTGTGGTCTTTGTTTTTTTATTTCTTTTTTTTTTGTTTATTCTTTCTTGCATTTTTTAATGCTTTCTTTAAGGTTAATTTTTTTGTTTTTTTTTTGATTGTTTTTTGTCTTTGTTTTTTCCCTTGTTTATTTTTCTGTTTTCCCTTGTTGTTTTTTTGGTTTTGCTTGTTTCTTCTTTGATTCTTGGTTCCTTCTTTCTTTTCCTCTCTCTTTCCTTTTAGTTTTTTGTGGTTTTTTGTTTTGTCTTTTTTTTATATTTTTTAGTTGTAATTGCCCCCCCCCCCCCCCCCCCCCCCCCCCCCCCCCCCCCCCCCCCCCCAGGGTTTTGACCTTGTTTCCATCTTTCCTCTCTGCTTTTTCGTGTTTGTTTGAGTTGTCTTTTGCCTCCCTTTTTTCTCTTTTTTTATTTTGTTTCTTTCTGGTTTGTTGGTTTGTTTGTCCTTTGTCCTAATCGTTTTGTTCCTTGCCTCCTTTTTCTCTTTTGCTGACCTCTTTATTTTCTTTTCGATCTTGTTTTCCCCCTTTTCAGGTCCCTTGATTGTTGCTTCCTTGTGTTGTTTCCCCCCCTTGACTTTTTATTTGTTTTTCTTGTTGCTTTCGTTTTTTAAATTTGATGTTTTTGATGCTTTTTGTGTTTTGCTTGTTTGGGTTCTTTCTGTTTTGTTTTTTGGTCCTTTGCATTCTTGTTTTTTGTCTTTTTTTTTGTTGTGTGCTTTGTTCCCTTTTGTATTTTTCTTTTTTTTTGTTCTTGTTTGTCTGTCTTTTATACTTTATATCTTTCTCCTTTTTTCTTGCCCTTCCTTTTTGAATGTTGTTGTTTTTTTTGCCTGTGTTTGTTGTTTTTTGGTGTTTGGTGACTTTGTTTGTATGACTTTTTTTTTGTTTTTGTTGCTTGGGTTGTCTTTTTTTTATTTATAGTTGTTTTGCTTTTGTGCGTTTCTTTTTCTGGGTATATTTCTGGTTTATTCTGTGTTTGTTTTTTTGTCCCCTATTCATTGGGTCCCCCTTTTCTATTGCTTGTGTTTTATTTTTGTGTTTTCTTTTTTTAGTTTTAGTATATTCTTACTCCTATTTTTTCATTTTTTTTTCTTGACTTTTTGTCTTGTTTGGTTTGTCGGTTTTTCTCTATTTGTGTTACTTGTTTTTTTTTTGTGTGTTTGGACCTTCTTCTTCTTTAGATTTTGCCTTATTATTTCGGTGATTTTGTTTTTTTTCTTTTTTTTTTGGTGTTCTTATGGCTCCTTCCCCTTTTGTTGTGGTTTTTTGTTTTTTTCCCATTTTTTGTTTGTCTTCCCTTTCTTGTTGTTCTTTGGTTAGTTATTAGGTTTGTTTTTGTGTGTTTGTTTTCCTTGTAGCTTTTTCGTTTGCTCGTCTTTTGCCTTCTTTTTTTGTGCTTCTTATGGTGTTTGTTTTTTTTGTTGTGTTTCTTATTTTGGTTGCTTTGTTGTTTTTGTTTTGTATGGGTTTCTTTCTGTCCCTCTCTTTCTTTTTTCCTTTGTATTGTGTTTTTGTGTATTTTCTTGGGTTTCCCTTTTTTATGTATTTTGAATGTTGCTCTGTTGTTGCTGTTTTTTCTTTGTTTCCTTCTCCTCCTTAATTTTGTTGTTTGTTGTCAGCTTCCCCTTTTGTTTTGATTATGTTTAGCTCTTTGGTTGTGCTTTTTTGGTCCCTTTACCCTTTTTTTTTTTTTTTTTAACCTTTTTGTTTTTGTTTTTATTTTTTTTGTTCAGGTTGTTGATCTCTTTCCTTCTTTCCTTTTTTTGTCTTTCATAGTGTTCTTCTTTTTTTTCTTATCCTTCCTTTCGGGATCCTTTTCTTGTTGTCGTTTTGTTTTGATTTTTGTACCCCTTGATTTAGTTGCTTCTGTGTTTTTTTTTTGTTCCCTTGGTTTCTTTTTTTTTTTCTTGGTTTTCTCTTTGTTTGTGTATCATTTTGTATTCCCTTTTGGCTTTTGGCCTTTGGTTGCTTTTTTTTTGTATTTTGTCTTGTGTTTTCCTTTTTTGCTCTATTTTTAGTTTCTTTTTGTCTTCTTTGTGTTTTTGTTGTTTCTGTTTTTTGTTTGTTGTGTTGTTGTATGGTTATTGCTGTGTTTTTTTTTTGAGTTTTGCTTTTTTCTTTATAGGTTTTTGGTTGGTGTTTTTGTTTAGCCTTTTCTTGCTTTGGTATGTGTTGTCTTTTGCTCGCTTTTGGTGCTTTTTGTGACTTTTCTTGTGTTTTGTTGGTATCTTTTTGTTGTATGAATTTTGTCCTTTCCTTGTCTTCTCTCTTGTTTTTTCTTGTTTAAACTATATTCTTTTTTTTTTTGTTTTTTGCTATTGTTTTTTGTCTTCTTTTTCTTGTTTTTTAGTATTGGTCGGTTTTTCTTACCTTTCGCCTTATTTTTTATTACCTTTTTTGGGTTGTGCTTACTTTTCTTGGACTTTGTTTCTGATTTTGTTCTTTGTTTTTGTCCCTATCATTTGTTTCTTTTTATTTGTTTGGTATTGTTGTTTATGGCCTCTTCCTTTTTGTTTCTTTGTATCTCTATTTTTTAGGTATTCCTTTTTGGTTTTTTCTTCTCCTTGTCTATTTGTTTTGTTTTTTGTGTTGCTTTTTTTTTCTTTTCTCTTTTTTGTTTTCTTGGCCTTTAATTTGGTTTTTTGGTACCTACGGGTTATATTAATATAACTAATACTTATCTTTATTCGGGTCACGTTTAGCGTGATATACGCCATATCATGTGCATGAATAGTCATTTTCTAGCTTACAGTAATATTTTTAAAGTGATAAAAGTAAAGACTGATAACGTCCAGGACAATCAATACGCGTATGGTATGGAGCGGTACGTCCTTATATGATGCTGGGATAGATAGACGCGATAAAATAAATAACATTCCGGGTTGTCTCCGGTAAAGCACTTTATGTTTTTTGTGGAGATGTCTTTAATAAAAAAAAAGGGGTTAGACTCCCTTTAGCTTCTCGTTGCGTCATTCTCCAACTTTATAACCTCATCATTATCTTTGTCAATTTTACCTTCGTAATATTTCTTCAATCGTTGTCCATTGACCTTGAAGCTAAACCCGTCCTTGTCAGTGATTTCTATAGCCCCATGAGGATACACCATTTTAACAATGTTTGGTACCGCTCATTTTTGACTTAAAGTTTTTCTAGGGTACTTCTTCAGACGTGAATTAATAAAGTAGCACTTGATCGCCTACTTAAAATCATTTATCACCTTGAAGTCTAGAATCATACCACTCTTCCTTGGTCTGTTCTTTGTAAATTCTAGTATTCATAAGCACATCGGTTCAATTCGGCTACTCATTAAGCTGCATAGTTGACTTTTGCTAGCAAGCGTTTACATCCATATTCATTATTTTAATGACCAATGTGCTTATGCTCGATCTCTACGGTAAAATGCCATGCTTTCCCATTAACTAATCTATAGGTGTACACCATGTCGGTGTTTTGTATGCCGTCCTAAATGCCCACAATGCATCGTTAAGTTTTTCTGACCAACCTTTAGGATTGTACCCAACTGATCTCTCTAGGATGCGCTTAATAGCCCTATTAGTAACTTCAGTTTGTCCATTAGATTGGTGGAGTTGATTATGCTGTCGGTTAATTTGTGGTCACACCTTATCTTTGTAAAGCCTTTTAAGTAGGGAATTATAAAAATGCATCCCTTTATCACTAATCAAACATTTAGGAACTCCAAACCTAGCAAATAAATGTCTTAAAAACTTAACCACAACACGCGTGTCATTCGTAGGTAATGCTTAAGCTTCGACCCATGTTTAGCGACACATATGCTACAGCTACTAAAATGTTTTTATTACTCTAGAATTGGGAAATGGTTCCCATAAAATCTAATCCCAAACATCAAAGAATTGCATACCTGAATGTTAATTATTAGAGGCATTTCGTTCTTGAAGATATGTTTCCCGATCTTTGACATGCATCACATCGTCTTTACGTACTCATTAGCATCCTTAAAGACACTAGCCAATAAAATCAAGATTGTAAACCTTCTTCGCTCTTGGTTAATGTTAGCACTTTTTGATGACCACCAGTAGGTCTCGAATGACAATGTGCTAGAATTTCGAGGGTTTAACTTCCAGCCACACATCTTCTTATTATATTATCCGCGCACAGTTTAAATGCATAAGGTTCCTCCCAGAAGTAAGTCTCGACTTGCGAAAAAAACGTCTTTCTTTTTTCAAAGGTCCAATTTAGGGGAACAACCTTTCCAACAATATAATTAACGAAATTCGTATATATTAACATGGTTGCATTCGTTATTAGACCTGAATTTTAGCGCCATTAAATGCTCATCGAATAATTCATCAGCAATTTCCCTCTCAGTTAACACCTCCATATGCGGGTTCTCAAACCTAGATGAGTGATCTACGGCCAAGTCTTTTGTTTCCTTATGTTTCTCCAATACTGTAGGCTAAGCTTTCACGAATTCGATTGCTTCGAATTTTAATAAGGTGAAGAACAAGAAGTGATAGAGTTAAATATAAGTTTATGTGCCGAGCAAGATTCTTCTAAAACTTATATGAGTAACTTGTGTTCTTTTTCTCCCATTAGCTTCTAATTCACCTAATCATACGTGCTCAATTCAGTTTAACTAAGTCAATCAATGTTTTTAGAAAAAGCTTCAAATTTGTAACTTAATTCTTTAAAACGAGATTTTTCTGTTCTTAATAAATTCGAAAGTTAAAATGCCAAAGAAGCATGAATGAAGTATGAATGCAAAAATGCATGAATATTGAAATTTTGCCAATGAAGCATACATTTGATTATATGGAACAAGTAAAAGATGTGTCGTGATATCCCACTCCGCTAACCACGAGGTGGGGGTTCAAACTAAGACATCTTTACTTCTAGGGATTTGGTGTGTTGTGATATCTCACCAGGAAGCGAGGTCTAGGTGAGGGTTCAAACTAAGACACTTATCCTTAGCCATATTAGGAAGAAGGTGTTGTTGTGATTTCCCACTACGCTAGCAACGGGGTGGGTTTTCAAACTAAGAACATCGGTCGTTGGTTGTGATATCCTACTAGGGAGCGAGGCCTAGGTAGGTGTTCAAACTAAGCAACGCATTCCTAGCTTTAAGAACTTATGATTATAATGATGAAGATGTTGCAAAAAGTTCTACAGTTAAAATCTCGTTCTTTAAAATCAAGTTACAAGGTCCTAATAAGTTGTTGCTTTGAGTCATGATTCATCTTGAATCACGACGACTATGGAAATAAGCTGATCTATGGTTTGAGTTGAAATGAGCAAACACATTTAAACCATATATTCATATTGGGAGTTAAAGTTAACAAGTCTAAGTATGAGTGTTAGCATTTGATTATATTGACAAATGATCTTGTTTAAATTTTTTTATTTTACTTGGTTTGGATTAATGAAAAATGGGGTCGATGAATTTATCCGTCAGGACATCCGTAGATTATTCTATGGGTCGTTTCTCATTCTATGATCCCAATGTTAATGTAATAAAGGAAAGTCAACAGGATGGGTTCAAGAAAAGAAAAATAGCAAAAATTAGGGATAGTTAGTGTACAAATAAAAAATGGTGAAAACGGGACTTGTCGAAGCTTTTGATTCTTTAGTTTCCTTTGACGAACACTTTGCTACTTTTCAAAGTTATTAGTCGAGGGGGATTGAGATTTTAGTTTTTCGTTAGTGTTTATACTACTTCATAGCATTGCGTGAGGACACGGCAATACCTTAGTATGGGGGATTTTGGTATGTGCTTAATTACACATACCTTTTACCTTTAAAAACAAGCTAAAATAACCAAAAACGGACTTAAAATGCCAAATATATGCTTGTTTTGCTAATTGTATTGTGCAGGAACGGATAACTAAGAAAAGGACGAAAAACAAAGCCAAAACGACAAAACCGGACTCGGAATGGAAAAGACTGTGAAAGACAAAGCCAAAATCAAAGCCGGAAAGTCAATCAAGTCAAAAAGTCAACAGAAAAGTCAACTGGTCAAAGTCAAAGTCAACCCAAGTCAACCCCGAGGTCAAAGTCAAAGAAATATAAGTTCAGGGACTGAAATTGTCAATCCCTAAACTTATATATAAAGAAGAAAAGAAAAGAAAAGAAGAGAAGGGCTGATTTTGCAATTTGCTCAAAGTAACAAGTAGGGGGGCAAAACTGCCAACCCCCCTAACTTGTACACCACAAGGACTAGTGGTGAAAAGAGTTAAATAACTCTTGGGGACTTGTTTTGCCAAGTCCCCAAAAGTTATTTAACCACAGGCGAAGGGTATGAATTTAAATATGAACCATGGAGGGTCATTTTTTGCCAAATGGTGAAACTTTCACTCTGTTACAACCTCTAACACCTTTTCCCGCTCGTTTTTCCCTCCCAAACAACTCACGGGTTGTTTAACCCGTTTTTACCCCATGAACCTTCACCACCACCATGGATATTCATCTCCCCCCTCCTCCACTACCTTTCCCAGCTACATATGTGCCAAGTTGGCAATCCCACACCCCCCAAGACCTATTTCGATGGCCGAGATTGATTTTAAAGATTGAAGGGCCAAGATTAAAGGCTGTGACACTCTCACAAAACAAACACACCTGTGTTTGTGTGTCTACAAACAAGCACAACAAGAAGAGAAAGAAAAAGAAGACCTAGCTTTAGTTTTCGGCTATAAAAAGCCTTGTAAGCCATTGTGGCAAATATTCAAGTATTAGCAAGTTTTAATTCAGTTTAATTAAGTTTTTATTGTAGTTTAAAGTGTTTTCAAGTTAACCTCTCTTATGCATTTGTAATTTTCAGTTTTAATGAAAATTTAAGCCGTTTTTACTTCATAAGCTCTCAATAAGCTAATTTGAGCTTATTCTTGTTAATAAGCTCAAAATTCAGTTTAATAACTGTTAAAAGTTCTTAAATACTGTTTAAGTTGAATTTAGTTCATAAATGCTCATTTGATTGTGATTTTGGAAGCTTTTGGAGAAATAAGCTAATATAAGCTTATTGAGCTTATTGACTCAGGTTTAGTGGCTTTGGGAGCCATTAGGACAGGTTTTTTTTAGGCCACTCACTCAGAAAGAGTGGCCTTGTTTCTGAGACAACAAAATCCAAGGTTTCAATTCTAAATTTCCAATTAGCTTAATTTTTAGTTGTAGACACTAGCTTATTTGCTTTCAATATTTGTTAACACATTAGTTTAGGCTTGTTAGTTAGCTGTTTTAAGGCTTTAGTGCATAATCTTTTGTTCTACATTAGCTTATCTCTCAAAAACTGTCATAAGTGTTAGTATAAGCTAGTAGAGAAACTAGCTTATTTTTCTTAATAAGCTAGGATTTTTAGTTTTAAAATAGCTTAAATAGGTCAAAATAAGTAGAAGTAGATAAAAAGTTTTTAAAGTTTTAGCTTAAAAATGGATTTTAAATCCATTTTGGTTTGACAGTTTTTAAGTAAAGGGGTGTTTGGGATAGCATTCAAAGTGGGTCAAAACAGGTCTTGGTATGGGTTATGACCATTAGGTTGGATTTAGTTCAAGTTGTTAAGCTCATTTAAGCTGATTTTAAAAGTTTCTCAGTTTTGAAAACTGTTTTTCAAAGTTTTTGCACATAATTTTTGAGAATCGGTGAGGATTTTTTTATTACACAATGCTTATTATGGATAAGCACTTGTGAAGTGTGGACTCTTCAAGTACTAAAAAAGGTGTGTTTTGTGTGTCTAAACAAGGCTGTTAGAAAGCCTTAGTCTTTTGACTTTGTGAGTCAAATCCACCAAGGTTCTTAGTGTCACAGTTTTAACAAATCCCAACTACCTTTTTCACTACCAAAAAATAGCAAAGTAAATTAAGTTTTAGAGATTTGGAAAATGGGTGCACAAGCTACTAGCTTTAGCACTCATCTGTTTCAAGCTTCTTTTGTGTTTTCAGAGCTTTATTGGACAGCCTTAAACATAGATGTCAAATAGACCCCTTGAGATTTGGCCTTAAAGCTCCCCTGGTGCAAAGGGCGGAACTTTGTGCTATCTTCCTCAGCAATTAAGCTCACACTTAAGCCAAGTATTTTGGCTTTTTTTAAGAGCTTATAAGCTCTTGTTATAAGCCCTCAAAGTCATCAGCTTGAATATGCTTATTTGTGTGCCTTATTTTTTAAGCCCAAACATGCCTCTTGGCTGTTTTTGAATCCCTTAGGCTGAAGGATTGCTTATTTTTGACTTTGGCTTATTGAGCTTATTCCATAAGCTCAAGTTGTGTCCTAGTAGCTTTTAGGTTAAGTTAGATAGTTTAGTTTGCTTATTCCCCTTTGTTAGCTTATTTGAATGTCCAAGCTTAATCATTTTAGCTCTTAAGCTTTGGTTATGCTTTTTTGTCAATGAGCTTCCCACAGCTTATTTGCCTTGCTTTTCCTAGTCTTTTTTAGCCCATTTAGTTTAGTTTAGAACCATTTAGTTAATTTTTGTCCTTAGACTTAGCTTATTCGACCATAAGTAGCAAAAAGACTTAGAAAATTTGGCTTTTAAGCATTTTAGCTTGCTGTCAACTTTAAGCTTATTTTTAGGCTTATTCTTTTGATAAAAGTGAAAAGTGCATTTGTTAAAGTTGTGTAGTATAAGCCCCTTAATAAGTTTGTAGTTTTAAGTTTTAGCTGAAAATCATTTTTTTAATAAGTCAAAAATAAGCTGAAATCGTAGGGTTTATTTTGTATATAGTTGATAGTTCAAGGTTAACTATTTTCATTATAGTGTAAATTCTAGATATTTTGCCCGCCTACCTTTTAGTTTCATTTCTTACCATTTCTACCCTAGAGTTTTAAAAAAAAAAGGGAAGACACTTGGTCCGGGTGAGCAAGACTCGAACCCGGGACCAAGCGGTACATCCCCTTTAACTCACACACACTTAACCACTGCGCCCTTGGGTCTTTTTCGTTATAGACTCAAGGGCAGTGGTATTTATACACGTTTTACCCAAATAGGCTAATAAGCTGTTTAGCTTATTTTCGGAGCTTATTGCATAAGCTGTGTGGTGTTTGGTATTTTTCGTAGGAACTTTAAGTTGTAAAGTATTTTTAGAAAAAATTTCAGAATTTTTTGTAATCGTTTAATATTTTTTATAATTTAATTTAGTTAAAAGTTTATTTAATTCATAAAAAATACAAAAATTATCAAAAAAATATTTTGCTTTTTTAGAAAATTTTCTTTTGTCGTCTAGTTTGTAGGAAAAATATAAAATTTTTCGTAGGGTCATTTTTATAACTTTTCATCTTTTAAAGAACGGGTCCGGGTACGGGATTTTGTTTTGACTCGTTTTTGGGTCAAACGAACTCCGTTTTCGGTCTAGTCTTTTTCATTCTTCGTTATTTGGTCCATAGAGTAGTTTAGAAGCGAAAATTTCTTCGTAGGCTTATTTTTAAAGATTTTAGGTTTTCCCCCTTTTGTTCGGGATTCGGGCCTTCGTTTTCTAGTTTAATTTCGTAATTTCTAGGTTTTTCTT
Source organism: Tanacetum coccineum (assembly GCA_026074375.1). Lineage (NCBI taxonomy): Eukaryota > Viridiplantae > Streptophyta > Magnoliopsida > Asterales > Asteraceae > Tanacetum > Tanacetum coccineum. The sequence goes on from BQNB010013709.1 coordinate 69,021, forward strand.
AAACGTTTTAGTCCGTTATTATCTAATTTGACTTTTTCAACTTCCCAAACTCATTCCTTCCTTCAAACTCAAATCTTCGATCGTATCGATTTACCATTCCAGCCTCGTTGGGGATTTACGACCCGGGAAAGCTCTATACTACTTCTCGGTATCATTGATTCTGCTTTTAGACTATTCTTACTATATATTTTATATTTCATTATATTATATATATTTTAAGGTGTAGTTTGAACCGATGAGATTGCAAATCTACACACGTCTCACGCATAGTAAAGAGCAATCAACAAGTGTTTTTACAAATTGGATGGCAATAACTTAGTTGGAAAAGGGTATTTTATTTGACGTGTCAAATATGTACGAAGAAGCATGCATACATCTTTGTATCATTGATTTTAATAAAAACTATTACTCAGTTTAGTTATTATTATGGTATCACCTATTATCATCGTATCTTATACATAAAAAGTGAGACCTTAAAATTGACGATTCAACGTATCTTTAAATATAAAGATTTGTCTTTTATCGCGAGAAAAGATTAAAGAATGATTAAAAATCATTCAAACCCTAGACCATTCGCGACTTCCTACATAGTATGCAAGGTAAGGAAACTACAACGTAGTCATGTATTATAGGTTAATGGTATCTACAAGACCGAAGTCTTGATGAGTCTCCCCGAACCTTGTCTTGCAACTATATAGTACTTTTGCAAATTACGTCATTGATAAAATTAAAAAACTTTAATTTAAAGAATACATTACAAACTATTTGGTTTATGGTTGTCATATCAATTTGCCCGTTAAAATAAATCGGAATTAATGAAAACACCAAAATAATCTCTTTTGCTTTGTATCAATTAATTCTTTCTTATCGATCGTTCTTGTTAATTCTTATGACGTCATTCGATTATCGTTGAATCCATTTACGCGATTAAAGAATGCTCGTCTTGTGGAAGTTTGTACACTTCAAACTGTGGTTTGTTCGAAAGGGAGTCTTGAAGACAAGATTCTTGTTCCTAAACCCCCACAGATTGTGTAAGTGAGGGGTCAAAGGTGTGGAACCCCTTTTGATGGTCCGATTGTCAAGGATGTGCTCTTTTAACGAAAGAATTTATGGCAGGTTGCTTACAAACTGTGTGGAAAATGAATTTTTCAAAGACTTCCAAGACACTTCCGAGTCATCCGAAACGACAATACCAACGTTGTTAATGCTCCTCGAGAGCCAAGTCGTTTGTCAATCAGACCCCGTATAACTCCTCACCAAGTCCTCCACACATTGACCATTGTTGTCACGAGTGCGGTGATTCGTTAGATGGAATCTTTTGTCGACAATGCACATGTAAGTCTTGTGGGAAAGGTGCTCATTACGGTTATAATTGCCCTCCGAAAGTTCCGATTATCTCTAATCCGGAACCATGCAAAGATCAAACCATTGATGAGCCCCTACAAAACTTGCAAAGTTTGCAACAACAATGTCTTCTTGGCACATGCCAACAATGTGGGTGCAAATGAAAACGATGAGTTTGTTTTTTAACTGAAAAGTAGGAAAAGAAACACAAATCAACGTTTCAATTCCTACTCTACTAACGATTCTCCAAGTATTTTCCAAAAAAAAAAAAAAACAAACCATCCTCCACAACCACAATGCGTACCATACTCTCGTGAGTTACGTGGGAACGACTCTCATTACGGTTACGATTGTCCACCTCAAGTCCCGTTTGTCTACGAACAGGACCTGTGTTTCAATCAAAACTTTGATTATTTTCCACAAACCTCACCGAGTTTTCCACAACAATACCTTTGTTGTGAAAATTGCGGGGGTCCTCATGAAACCTTCCAATGTCAACCAATGAATGAAGACTATTATCATGAGCAAAGAGTTCTTGCTATGTTCAAATTCTGTTGGTTTGACCAATTTCAACCCCACCGCAATATACCGTCAATCAATCCCAATCTTCATTACCCAAAATGAGCTTCTCAATTCTCAAAATAAGCTTATGGAACAAATGGCAACCTTACGTGATTTGGTTGATCAAGCCATACAAAAGAAGGAAGAAGAAAAGCGAATCGCGGAAGAACAAGCGGCTAAAGATCGATCTTGGAAGATTCCCATTTGCTACGATGATGACGAAGACAATACCATTGCAATCACACCCGTTTTACCAATCGAGGAACCCGATAACTCTCTAAGTATGGGGGACGAGCATCTTGACACTATTCCGGAAACGGAATCAGACGAAGTAATAAAGTCTAGTGTTGAGGACCTTGTCCAAATCCCAAGTGAGTCCGAAGGTATTCCCGACAAAATGTGTGATGTGCCTCTTTGTGAAAATACCACCCCTCTTAATGCTTTGAAAGAAACATACAGAGACTATCCATCGATTACAAAACGATGATTCTACTTGAGTGATAATGATTCGCTTTACAGTGACGACATCGATTATGTTGAGGCATCACCTCCCGATTCTGAGCTCGTCAGCTTAGAGGTGGTGGAGATTGTTATCCCGGAAGTTGGAGGGATTGATACTGATATTCTTCTAACAATCAAAGACGATATTCTTCGTGAAAAATTGTTGAATGTCAATCTTCTTATTGCTAAGATCGAAGCATTAAAAGATAATCCCACTCCATCTTCCGATTTTGTGACCAAGTCTTCCTCCACATCTCTTAACTTTTTCTTGGAGGAGACTAACACCTTTGATAATTCTTTACCCGAATCTGAAACTTTTTGCTTTAATCTGGAAGAGATTAGTAGTGGCAGCCCCACTTCTTATTTGGATTTATCTCTTCCAGATTATGAAGCATTCTTTTGTGATAGTGAGCCCGATTCGAGAAATTTCACTATGGATGTGGTGGAGGATATTTTTGATAATCCAACAAGAGAACCAAGAGTTCATGTACCTAATGATTTACCTACCCATCCCACCCTTCATCTGGATTCGGATTTCACTCTTTCTAGTGATTCCCCCGGATCCAACCTTGTAGTTTCTTTTCCTTTCGGAACTAGAAACAAGATTTTCGATCCAGGAATATTCATTGAAGTCCAATCCGAGAAATTTCTATCACGAGATGAATTTTTTGTCTCATTCACCCGTGATCCCCTTTCTCTAGTGATTGGCACTTTACTTCAATTTTTATCCAAAAATGATGACAATGTTGTCAATTCTGGTATTCTTGCTGTGGATGAGGAGAAATCTCCTCATCCCTCATCTCATCGGGGCTTGAGAGCTTTTAATGAAAGCCTGATGATGATCTCTGGAGAGGACACTCCTAACTTGGATGTTCCATATCTCCATTTCTATCCCCCTTGACCAGCTCAAGTATGGGGGATCAGGTCAAGCTAAGTGACCTTAAACAAGCGCTTCGTGGGTGGCAACCCATGCTTATCCCTTAGTTTTATTAATGAATAAGTGTGTTATGAGGAGGCTCGCCTCTACCTTCTTTCGTGTTTTGTGTTTTGTGGTTTATTGTCCAGGATTTCCCGGATTGTAATGACTCTAGTGCTCGCGGTTTTGTCCTTCGATCACTGGAGCTTCACATCCTCAGCTTCATTTGGGAATCCAATATCCTAAAATTTTATCGACTAACGTTTATCTTTAAGCATACTTAATAAATGGATTTAGATTTATGTAGAGACCCTTTTTAAAACATTGAGGACAATGTTCAGTTCTAGTATGGGGGGATTTATCAATTTGATTGTGCCTGCTGTCGTCGTTTTCACGTAATCCCGTTTTTACCACCAAAATACCAAAAATGAAAAAAAATTAAAAATTAAAAAAAATAAAATAAGTGTTTTGTCACAATTAATCAAGTAGTTGAATTCGAAATGCGTATGCAAACAATTTTCGTAAAATGTTGCAAATGAGTAAAGTGACAAGGTATGAAACCAAGTTTGTAGTCAACCATGTCAAATTGTGTTTGTAATGAATTTGTAACTTCAAGTAGGTAAACAACTGTGTAGAATAGTATGAGAAAAGATATGTAATACGAATATGTAAACAAGTTGTATTGAGCATGTATTCTCCCCCGAGATTTGTAAAGTAATGTAAAAACAAGTGAAAGAGGGGCTATAAACTCACATCGATGATGAAGAACGATTGGCGGGAATGTACACATTGAGTACCAAGACGAAACGGAAATGAAACGGCACGACCACAGAAGTTGCCAGCTATCTTAACGGCTAAGTCTCACTCGTATGGTAATACGTTTGGGTTTCCCGATGAATGATTAAGTCAACGCGACACGTTGATAAAAGATTTAGATTTAAGGTTGTAATAGTTTGGTGGTTGGTTAAATAAATAAATTGAAAATATACGCAAAGCGTGTAATATATATTCGCTTATATAACTTCTTTTGAAATATAACCCTTTATATAATTCTTACCGAAGTTAGATCCCACCAAATACGATCGATCCAAAGATTTTATGAAAAGTATATTAATACTTGCAGGTCTTATATATAATAAATGCGAGTTGTTAATTAAACTAATTAGTTCGACTCCAATTTAATTAACAAAAAGGCTTTGAATAAAAGTTGACACGTGTCTTACTATTATAATTTAAACAACCGAAGTTGGTAACCGTTTATACCAATTATAATATATAATTTAATATTTATAAAATCATGTTTGTTTTCATTGACTCAGGTGTGTCTAAAATAATTGTATCTCATTGTAAAAGTTTGTTTTCGTTCGTTGTCAGGTTATTGTAGAGTATACTTTAATATTTTATAAATATAACTTTAGCTCTTTATCGGTTTATAAAAACAATATAAGTTTTAGCGGACATTTAATAGCTATAGTAACGTTTATATAATTTCATCGTGACTTTCCCGTTTATATATCGTTTTCCAGTTTCGCAAAACTCGACGTTTTCCCTAAAATCAATATGTTGCAATTTTTAACGTTTCCTGATATTTGCTAAATTGTATATTAAATTACCCGGGATTTTGCCAAATAAAAGCCATAAAAATGCCAAAAGAATAGAAAAAGTGTGCTTTTGTGTCTAATTGTGCAGGAAAGGATTACAAAGACAAAAAGAAGCAAAAACAGTCAAAAACCGACAAGAAACGAGAAAAAGACAAAGACAAGAACAAGAGTAAAGAAACAGCCCAAAATACAAGCCGGATCAGCCCGACACAGCAGGAAAGTCAGTCAAAGGAAGAAACAATAAAGTCAAGGGTCAATTATGACAAGTCTTCAAAGTTTTAAAAGGTCTTTTGAAGTTTTAAAGTTTAAAGGACCAAGGTTGCCAAATGTGAAGAGTTGATTATAAAGAAGAAAGAAAGAGAGAAAGAACCACAAGGACTGAATCTGCCATCTTCAAACCGTGTTTATAACTACAAAAGGATGGGGTAAATCGCAGGGACCAAAAGTGCACATCTCCCATACATTCAAACAAATAGCCGCGTTTCTCGTAACAACCTAACAACTTTCAACAGAATTTCCCGCCCAATTTCTACACAACCCAAATCGCGATTTCTCCCTTCCCCGCTCCTCTATAAAACCCAAGCCTGCTCATACACCCTTCCCAATCATAAACGCCCACGTGGCAACACCTTATTGGTTCTGACACCTCACCAACCTTATCCAACGGCTACAAATGATCCACAAATGATCAAGGGTCGAGATTGATTGGACTATTCTAGAATTCTTTCCCTCTCACCCTCAATTCTCTATAAATAGCAGTCATAGGTCTCATTTTTCTGTTGTTGAATTTTGTTTTTAACTTTTACTTTGTACTTTGTCGAATTTTAAGCATTTTTCTTTCAAATTTAGCAAATAAGCTTTTAAGCTTTTGTATTCTCTTCTTTCAGCTTGTACTTGGTTATTCTAGTTATATCAATGGAGTTTACAAGTTTTTGTTCACTTTGATTTCAGTTTCAAGTCAATTTCATCAAATAAGCTCTAAATAAGCTCATTTGAGCTTATTGCTTCTAATAAGCTCAATTTTAGTTAAACTTTGTTACTTAAGCACTCATTTTCTCATTTTAACCATTTGTAATCAACAGCATGATCACTTAAGTGATTTGAGTTCATTTTCAAGCAACAAGGAGAAATAAGCTAAGATTTAGCTTATTAAGGTTTAGAGGCAAGGTGCCATTAGGTTTAAGCTTTTTGAGGTCACTCACTCTACAAGAGTGACCTCTTGTGCTGAGACTCCAATAATTCCAGGTTAAACTTCCTGAATTCTATAAGGATCAATCTAGCTTTATTGACGGGCTTTTTTTTATAAGCTACTACTGGTCTAGATGGGCAGGTCTGTTGCCAATTTTTTTTTTTTTGTTGTTCCAATTGGTTTTCTGATTTTTGTGAGCCACTCACTCTACTGTAGGAGGTATGGCTTGACTTTGGCTTTAGTTCTGAGTCTCCATTAAACAGATTCAGGTTTCTATTTCTCTTTCTAGGAGTTAATATGTTAGCCTCTAAAGTTTGTAATAAAGCTCTTTTACATTAGACTTATTATCTAATCAAAGTTGATATTTTTATGTTTGAAATTTTCTTCATGTTGGGCATGGTTGTGGGGGGTGGGTTGGTATGGGTGTGGGGTGGCTGTATGTTGTATGGTCTGGTCTGTTGTTAGATCTCTTGTTTTCTAGTTTTTGGTATTATTGGCCCCCCCCCCGCATTTTCTCATTTTAATCATTTGTAATCAACAGCATGATCACTTAAGTGATTTGAGTCCATTTTCAAGCAACAAGGAGAAATAAGCTAAAATTTAGCTTATTAAGGTCTAGAGGCAAGGTGCCATTAGGATTAAGTTGTTTGAGGTCATTCACTCTACAAGAGTGGCCTCTTGTGCTGAGACTCCAATAACTCTCAGGTTTCAATTTCCTAAATCTAAATTTAGCTTAAATTTGAGCTTTTACATTTGCTTATTTCTAATCAAAGTTTGCTTTAATTTTCTTCATGATCATGATTGTTGAGGTTTGTATTAAGCTGTTTTAAGTTTCATTAGAATAGAATTTGGATAATCACACTTTTCATAAAATTCTGTCATATTAGTAATAGTATAAGCTCATAGAGTAACTAGCTTTTTATCACTAATAAGCTAGTACTTTTATAGCTCAATTAGCTTAAGTAGGTGAAAATTAATAGAAGTAGATAAAAAGTTTCATCTGTTTTAGTCTTAAATCAGTTTTTAATTGAACTTAGCTTTGGCAGTTTAGCTTAAAGGTGTGTTTGGATTAGGCTGTGTTTGACTATTAAAGTCAAGACACATTTGTTTTAAACTTTCCTTTAGCTGAGTTAGGGCATATTATAAGTTTTTAAACAGCTTTTAGAAGTTAGGTTTTAGAATTTAAAAGTTTTAGAGTGTAAACACTTTGCTTTTACACCAGGACAATTTTCAGTAAGAGCAACTATAAAATTTGTGAGTTAATTAGCATTTAGAGATTATTCATAGATAATTCAGTAATAGATACTATAAGTAAGTAGAATTTTAGAGTTTTCAGTGTAAAGTTTAGCTTGCATTTGTTCCTTTGCACACTGCACCAGCAACAACAAATGACAGCAACAATTTTAAGTCTAGGTTAACTCAATCTCTGAATTTTCCATTTCATTTAGAAAAGTTAGAAATCCTTTTACCTAAGTAGAATTTAGATTGCTA
>BQNB010013710.1:4943-76621 GCA_026074375.1 Tanacetum coccineum
AAAATCTGTCATAGTTTTTAAGGGGTGTTTGGCTTAAATGTGTTTGACCTCTAAAAGTCAAAATTACTTGTACAACTTGTTTGAGTCAGCTGAGTTTTCATTTAAGAATAGTTTTCATTTAGTTTTTATAAGTTAGAATTCAAAATTTAAAAAGTTATGGCTTATTATCTTTGTTTTTACACCAGGGCAGTATTTGACTATCTTTTTGCTTGTGAAATTTAGATCTAAGCCATCAAAGGCTTAGATTTTGTTTGCACTTTGTTTAAACACTTTATTTGAGTGAGTTCTAGTGCAGGATTTCCCTTAGGAAACCTACACTTTTGGTTTACAGCTGTGCAAAGAACACCAGTACTAACGCAAAGTTAGTACTGCTGAACTTTACACTACCAGTACTAACTTCCAAGTTAGTACTGCTGCCTTTGGTTTAATTTTTAGCTGAGTAAACGTAAGATTTAGGTTTTCAAATTCAAGATTAGAAGTAATCTAGATATAGCTTGATATAGTTTAGGGTTTAGTTTTCATTTTGCTGCTTATTTACTTAGCTTATTCAGCTGTTAAAAGAAGGAATTTTGCACTACCAGTACTAACAGAAGTTAGTACTGCTGAGTCTTAAGCCCAAATTTAGCCATCAAAGTTAGGATTTAATAGCTTATCTTTTAGCATCTTATAATCTAGTTATAGCTTAATATAGAATAAGTCTTAAACTACATTTTCTAGCTTATTTTCTTAGCTTATTTTTGCTGTCAAAAAGTTAAAAAGCCAAAAACAGTACTTAGGAATTTTAAGTTTTTAATTTGTTAATTTAGCTTAAAAGTCAAGATTTTACAGCTTAATTAGATAGATTATAAGTAGTTTAATAAGTTCTTAAAGTTTTAGAGTCTAGTTTAGCTTTTTAAGTTTTTAAGCTCATTTGGATTTTGAGTTATCTAGCTTATTTTCTGAGTTTGCTTAGTTCATGCTAAATTTTAGTTGTTTAAAAGTACTTCTGGCTTAGATTTCTTTGCATTCATAGATAAAGCACATCATAAGCTTCTTAGAACACTTTTCCTTTTTCACATTAAGCTAGTTTTGAGGTTTATTATAGCTGTTTAGGTAAAACATAGCACAGAACCCCTATTTTCTGTAACATCAATTTGATGAACTCTTTTAGAGCTTATCCTTAGAGTTTCAGACTATATTGCATTTGTTAAAGTTGTTCTCCCTACTTCCTTTACAACTTTGCTCTTTAAGTTTTTAGTGATAAGCACTTTTAGAAATAATCTTATATTTGACTTAGTTTGTTGTCGAGGTTAGTCCTCAGGGACCATTCCTGTCATCTTTCTGTTTTAGTTGTTTTCCAGTTAATCCTACCCTGTTAAGTGTTTTAGCCCGTTAGTCCTTAAGTCTTTTTCACAGTTAGTGCCTAAGTTAGTTTTTAATTAGTTTATTAAGTTTTAATTAATAGTTTATGTTATGGTTTTTAATTAGTTTTAATTAAACTTTTATAAAAAGATAAAAATTAGGGATCTAAGCATGGATTAAAAGCACACACTTAATGAGCATATCTTAAGTTTAATTGTTAAATAAATCACTTGATGGATTTTATTTTTAGTTATAAATAATATATCTCATGAGTACATCTCAAAGCCAGTGGGAGTAAATTTGTTTTTACTTTTCTAAAATAGATTATGTTATTGAACATAATTAGAAACAATTTATTTATCTAAGTAAGATTTTATCCCTTAGATTGGAATAAAGTTTCTTGTAAGTATTTTAGAAGATGAAACATGCAACCTTGGAATAATATGTTTGATACATATGTGGTGAATTAAGTCTGAATGCAATGAATGATCTATATCACTTGGTGAGATTGAACACATGAATAGAAACCTTAAGTCTCACTAAAGGATTCATTATGTAAATCATATTGTGTATGGGATAAGTTGTATCATTTGCATGAGTGATAAAATGATTTGACAACATTGGAATCTAATTGAAAGATATTAGAAAGAACATTCTGACTAATGTATAAATTAGGAATTCGGTCCTAGAATTAATAATGAAGATACTATGGATATATATTGTGATAATCATAGTAAGATCATTATGATCAACTAACCTTGGGTTTAAGTGATACCTAAACATTATTAAAGAAGTGTTCAGAATTACGATGGTTTAGCATAGTGTTGTTTGTATACACTATTGCTTGTTTTAATTGAGATGATACTCAATCTTTATAGAAGAAAGTTTTCATTTTATATGATAACATTGCTGGCTATACATGCTTGGTTTGAAAGCATAGTTGCATAATACTATATTAAAAGAATAAGAATACTTTACAGTTTGGAAAACTGTTAAGATGACTGTCTTCATTAGGATGTTTTATGTATGTCATACATCTTATAGAATGTAATGTGATTAGACTCATATAAGCAATACTTATTAGTGAGTGCACACTTACAAAATAACAATCATCATAATATTCAAAGAACTTCACTATTTGTGAACTTTTGAAATAAGTATTCTTAAAGTTCCACAAGATCATGACCTAGTTAATTTATTCATAGAATCTATGCCTTACCACTAATTGTGATTAGTGTGGATAAGACATTGGTACTTAACTAGGATCATCATGCAATGATCTTATTTGGTATTTGGATAATGGAACTGTAAGCAGTTGTATTAAACAATGAATTGATACATGCTATGATCATTTTCATTTATACTACTGTGTTCTATATTTCCATGTTTAAATCCTTGAATAAGTTTATTTATTCTAAACTATGTCCATTGCCAGTTAACAATATGGGAATATTGTTAAGACAAGGTAAATGTGAGTGTTTGGTTGTATTCCGGAGGATGCGTAAAGATGATTCTACTAGCTTCACATGTTATTCAATGAGATTGAATATTGGATACCCCTCCTGTGTAAATCACTTTATGGATCGGCATCATTGGGTGCATTACACACATGGTGAAAGTTGTGTTTATCCTTAGACTTGAGATGCAAGCAGGTTTTGCGTGTATGGATAACATTTCTTGATAATAAGCCTACCACAAGTCTGTCAAAAGGTAATTATAAGGGCTATTTTCATAAGTGTTTTAAAGTACATGACGAACGCTTGTAGTTAAAATAGAATTTGTTTCTCCACGTGTTCAGGAGTTAGATACTTATTGGGCTCCTCGTTGGGTTGATTAGATATTTGCTTGGCCGAGTCCAAAGTGTAGTTAAGATGATTCTTTTACAATTGATGATCTAAATCAATACAGATGCGAGAAACAGAATTGTTAAACTATGGAATGACTATTGATCCATATCCATATTTAACATTGTATTTGAAACAAAAGGATAGGACTAACTGAATCCATGGAAGCCTGAGTTGTTTTACAAAAACTATAAACTCGGGTATTTCTAGTTGCATTAATGATGTTGTTAGACTATTTGTCAATGTTAGTATGTTATATAATATGAATGAGGCATTCACAAGTGGGATTTGTTGGGTTTGTACTCATGTCATACGAATATTTATACGACTAGAAATACGTGAGCCTACGGGGTCACACACGTTATACATTTAGGTATCATTCTATTAATGTTAATAACAATATAATTGTATATTTATTATTTATATTAATATATGATTCGACGAATGAACACTAACGATCGTTTATTAGTTCGTTAGATGTAACTAACTAATAAGGCTTTTTAATTAATGGGTAATTAAATGTAGTTAACCATAAATAATTAGAAAAGTCAAAAAGTCAACCCCAAGGGAGGGAGGACTTAGTTCAACCGGATTCTAGAACCAAAAGGGGGTTTAGGTTGGGATTTGATCTATCTTTTCCTACAAGGTATATATTTAGGTAAACCCTAAATACATCCCTATATAAGGAGGACCCTAGAGCTCATCATTCTTATCCCTTGTCCTCTCTTTTCTCTGGTTCGATCATAGACTACAAAACCAAAGGATTTTCTGGTTTTGTTTATTTGTGTTTACATATTCGTTAGTCAAGAACTAGCATTCGGGTGATACTGCTAGACGTGTATTGTATGAACTTTGTAACACCCCCAAAAATGTGTCGCAGCGGAAATATGTCAGGGGGCGTTACTTCATAATACAACAGCTCAAGATACAAGAGAACGACCTCTAAATGTGTCGTTTGAAAAGTAATCTCGTTGATTTTCTTGAAATTGATGTAACATTTGTCCCATAATTGCATCACAATGAAAAGCTTGAAAATAACCCAACGAGATTTGATCATTTGTATGTAAGTAGAAATCCATAAATGAAATCTTGTCAATTTTAGACTCCATTGCACATCAAGTAAGCCAAGCATCTAATTCACCTGAGAAAAACATGCTTAAAAGTGTCAACATTAAAGTTGGTGAGTTCATAGAGTTTTGTAAGTATAATGTAAATGTTGGAATCCAAAGATTTATAAAGTATGTATGATTAATTCAATCCTTATAATAATCGCCAAAAATGTAAGAGTAAATGTAAGACCGAAAGAGTCTAGTGTTTATTGCTTCGCCGCAATATAATGAAAAGTGTTCAGAAATTAGTAATGTTCAATAAGTAGTATGGACAGTGAGATCGTTGACAGTGGATACGTGGATTTCCAAATGTAGGGGGCTACTATAAAAGTTACAGTAACTCATAAATAATATCTCCTGTTGCGATAAGCTCATGACACTGAAGCTTCGGACTTCTTGTATGCAATTTAATGCGAATAAAAGGTCCGTGTAGATGTGCGCAACAAACCCGCAACATCCATATTGTTACGCCATCGTATGCATTCGTTGCTTTACGTCACGTTCGAATCTAGTGAGAGTGACTAACCCGATAGGGATGTCAATCCAAAGAGAATCTATTTATACACTCGCGCTTCCTTAACGGTCCTCAGACAAGAATTTAACAGTTCATGATAATGGGCAATGGTTAGGTTATGTTACTTAGGCACATGTAACAGGAGATAATAACCGAAACACTTGTGTCCATAAAAAATTAACTATTTGTATTAGTAAAATAGCCTTGAGTACTTAAATTACATAAGTAGGAAAATAGTGTGATAATTAAATCAAGTAATTGAGTTCGAAATGAGATTGTAAACAATTTCGTAAATGTGTATGCAAATGAGTATGTGACAAAGTATGAAAATCTACATGTTTGTAATCAACCATATTGTTAATTTGTGTTTGTAATGAATTGCAAAATCAAGTATTGTAAACAAGTCGTGTAATTCGTATGTAAAAGATATTGTAAACGATATGTGTAAACAGTTTGTATGAGCATGTATTTCTCCACCGAGATTGTAAAAGTAAATGTAAAAACAAGTGAAAGATGGTGGCTATAAACTCACATTGAGGAGATGAACGTTGAGATAGGCATCTAATATGCACAATACGAACGGAAGACGAAGCGGCTCGATCAAGAAGTTGCAACTAATCTTAACGGCTAAGTCCCACTAGCCTAGGATAAGGAATTTGGGTTTCCCGATGAATGGTTATGTCAACGCGACACGTTGATAAAAGATTTAGATTTAAAGTTGTAATAGTTTGGTGGTTGGTTAAATAAATAAATCAAAAAGTAAACGCCAAGTGTGTAATATATTCCGTATATATTACATAATAAAATGACCAAGTGTATAATTCACATCGTGAATTATATAACAAGATACACACCCAAAAGTATAACTCGAAGCGTATTTAGTACACGACATGTTTTATATTTAAAAGGTGACAATTAAAATAAAATGGTCTAATTATATAATACCTTCCAAGTATTATATAAGAAAGGTGATAAAAATAAATGACACTAAATAATTTGACACGCGCCCGAATATCCTCAAATAATTTAGCAGAAAGTTCTTTTATAAACATAAACGCACGTTTTAAAGTTGTGGACTAGACTGATGAAATCTCTAAAATTATAGCTTACGTTTGATTATCGGGTCATCGCGATTTAAAAATTCTTAAGACATTTCAAGATAATAAATAAAGTAGATTTGTAAAAATTTACTAAACGTAGCAATTTATAAAAATCCCGTCATGACCTATTCGTTTATTTAACGTTTTCCATATTAACAAAAGTTAATTATTTTCCCTCAATTCAATCCATGTTGCAATATACTTGCGTGTTTAAATTTCCATATCTATATATATAAACGAATTCAAAATAAGTAAAACCAAACGCCCTATATGGGCTGAACCAAACACCCTAGTTTGACTGTTTTCCACAGAACCAAACGCCCTTATTAAGTTGTAAAAAGCAAAACCCAGGATAAATAAATAACACTTTTATTTAATCATTTAAACCACCATTAGTTCCGTTTTATAATTTATAAACCTCGTAACAAAAATTTATTAATCGATTATTATAATCCTGTTATCCCAAACGCACCCTCGTGCGGTTTCACTCAACCAAACGCGCCCTATGTCGCTGAATCGAAAGCCAAACGCACCCTACTTTCTGAAAACAACCCAAACACTCCTTTATGGATTTCTGCCAAACCAAACGCGCATCATGGCTGTTATACAACCATCCAAACGCACCCTAATCAGATTATAACTAAATCAAACGCACTCTATGCCGCGTAAATCACAAACCAACGCGCCCTTGCTGCGTTTTATCAACCAAACGCACCCCTTTTCGGCTAACGTGAATACCAAACGCACCCCGTCGGCGAATAAACAAACCCGACGCACCCTTTTCTTGTTTATAACATCCAAACACACCCTTGCTGCTAGACCTTATATCTAAACACCCCTTGCTGCGTTTCTGTAAAACCAAACGGACCCTCGCTGGTGCTGACATTAAAAACAAACGCACCCTTTACGTGACCCATCCAAACCGAACGCACCCTGCTGAGGGGACGAGGGTGATGTGGTGGTTGGGTAAAGATGGATCTTGTGGTGGAGAGGGTGGCGGTGCGGCGAGTGGTGTTGATGTGGTAAAGGTGGTGGTTGTGAATGGGGCTGTGGATGGTGGCAGTGGAGGGTGGTGGAGATGGTGTGGTGATGTTGGGTGTTGGTGGCAACGGCTGTGATGATATGGTGACTGAAGTGGTGGTGTCGGGTGGATGATGTGGTGATGATGTAGATGGATGCCGACGGCTGAGGTGGGTGGCCGGAATGGGTGGCCGGAAAATGTGAGGAGGCGCCGGGAAATGTTGGCGGCTGAAATTTTTATAGAGAGGGAAATTGTGTGTAGGGTTTGAGTTATACATAAAAATGAAATGGGAACCCTAGATTGATATATTTATATATGGTAAAGGTTATAAAAATGAAATGAAATGTGTATAATAGTCTAGGGTTGATTTTGTAAATATTACCACAGGGACCAAAAGTGTAACTTTCGTAAATTGGTAGTTCGGGACTCGTTTGGGCAAGTTAACGGATTATTCAAAATGCGAAACTTGCGCCATTGTTTTCCAAATCATTTTTCCTATAAAAATGAGTATTCACTCGACTTGTACTTTATAAATATTTTTATAAAATATATTTAAATCATTATTATTTACTTGGTACCATTGGGTGTCGCGAGTAAGCTTTGTCCGTAAAAATGAAACTTTAATTTCGACGTTCGCGTTTTTAAATAAACGCTATTGGATAAAATATTAACTAATTTATTAAATATTTTTATTTAATAAAAAGTGATAATTAATTATGAATTTAATTATTCTTGGGTCGGTACGCGTTGTGTTCAAAATTTTGCGCGGCTATTTTAGTCATTTTCTGCTTGTTTTCGTGTCTCGGACAAAACTAAAATGTTGCTCGGAATTTCGTTTTACATCAAATTGCTTTAGAGTTCGAGTTGTGAAAACGTTATTTAGTGAGTCGTTTTCGATAATAAGATCGGACCTGAAAAGTCAAAGTTAAAAATAGTCATTTAAAAATTCGAAAATTGCCGGATGTTACAAACTTCGTGGAGGTTACTTCCTTTAGTAACTAGAAGTAGTTATCGGTAAAGCACATTTATTACACACGTGCGTGTACTTCAAGATTCTTACATTCATCACTAGCTTGATTGCTAACGGTATGTTTCCTTATTTATGTTTGTGAATAGATCCCGTACATAGCTCATAGAATATTAATTGTAATATTATTTGTTATTTGATAACGATTTCCAACAATCTATTCTCTTATCATCATCATGTGATCTTTTGCCTTTGCTCATACTTCTTTTGATCTTGAAAGCTTGAATAATCATCTTTCTTGAAATTCTTTAACTTTAATACTTTGTCATTTCAAGAAAGACATGCGGTATTAGAGTAGAGAAAGTCTTGAAACATGTACTTGAGCTTTCATAATGTCATTACATATGTCGGTCGAGTATGAGCAAGTGGTTATGAATCTGACTTGTCTTGGACTAGCTATTGCCACCATCAGGATTACCTGCATGTTTACATTAGTGATAAACAGACAAAAGTGTCTTTGTCACCTTGCCGAATATGGTTGTAATAACCACGGTTCCATGTTGATCAGTATAAATACTGCATGTGATCAGGTATGTCACCTCCCGACAAGGCGAAAACACGGGATGCGACAGAGAATTGATAATCATAACACAAAGATAAAAGTTTCGCACAGTAAGAAAACAAGTTCAACGACGTCCTTAAGCAAAAGGTGATAGGTAATAGGTAGCAAAGATCTAGATCAAAAAATCAAGTGCAACGACGTCCGGTCACAACCTAGTCCAGTTAATGTTCAGGGATAAAGCTAGTCTCATAATCCAAAATGCTAAAGATCCAACAATATAACAAATGCATGTCTCTCAGAAGATTGATCCATACAGAATGCACTTAAGGTCTGCTAAAGCTCGCAACAAACTTCACTGATCATTAACATTACTTGAAAATGATACTTAAAAATGTCAACATAAAGTTGGTGAGCTCGTAGGTTTGCTTACAACCCAGTTGTTGTGCCATAGTTTCAAAAGGTGGACAAATGTGCAATATGACAGTGAATACATGTAATAGATAAGATAACCAACGTAGCAACACATTCAATCGAAGGTCCATAGATACACCACTAACATAGATACCAACACACTTAAAGATCCAAGCTTATAAGTTAACACGCACCTAAAGCCTACCAGCTGGAGCTAAACATAAGGCGGAAGATCACAAGTTCACAAGATCACAAAATACCTCACAATACCCCATATAATCTACATACAAGGTCTACCAATCTCATGTCATTCACATAGCAGTCATAGGCACATACCATTGTCCAAAAAGATAAAAGTTTCGCACAGTAAGAAAACAAGTTCAACGACGTCCTTAAGCAAAAGGTGATAGGTAATAGGTAGCAAAGATCTAGATCAAAAAATCAAGTGCAACGACGTCCGGTCACAACCTAGTCCAGTTAATGTTCAATTTTAGATATACGCTCCAAAAGTATTTTTCATGGTCGATGCATAGAGGTCAGATGCGTTGTACGGTCACCCTTAACGTTATCAGTAGTGTGATGGTTGACGACTTAGATTCAAAGATAACATGTTCTAGTTCAGGCCTTAGTGTAATATACATACACATTTAGGTATCAATAGATCAGTAATATAAGAAGACTCTATTAATAAGTACTTAGAAATATAATTCGGTAAGTCCATTCGGTAACCTTAGTTACTTTAATTATATGTATAGTTATAGGAAAAGATACGTTTATTCATACTAAACGACTTGGATAAGTTTCATATTTTATAATTATAAAATATATATTTTTCGTCTTTTTGTCGACTCATTAAAATAATAATATTTTATTATTTTGACATAAAAATAAGTTTTGAGTAAAAATCTAAGTATATGGTCTTTATGAAATTTTGGCACGACCCGTTCATTTATACAATGTTTTTCAAGGTTTCAAACCTCAATTTCAAACACTTTTTCCCAATTTCACCATTTTCCAACAAAATGCCAAAAATCTATATTTCGCAATGTTTACCAAAAAATGATTCCTAAAACGACTAGTTCTCATATACATATTAACATAAGTATGTTTCACTTTTAAAAGTCCGTTTTAATCTCAAAAACGATTGGTTTTCGCTAATTGGGCCATAAGGCCCAATAGAGGGCCAAAATGTTATTTTCAAGTTCTAAGATCCGATTTAGGTCCAATATCATATATAATATCTAATATAAGTTCGAGAAATAAACCACAATGCAAGCTATGACTCACGGACCAAGACCAAGCCAAGGTTTGGCTCGTCTTAATGGGTTATGGCCCCTTTAAGATAAAAATAAGCTATTCGTAACTTATTTTCAAACCGTTAAGCTTCGTTAGGCCTTAAATATCATACTAAGCTATAATCAAAAGCCACAAAAATAAGCCAGACCACAAAAAGCATAAGCCACGGCTTATTGGGCTTTTAGGCCATGGGTTACAATAAGCCCAAAAACAAGACCATTAAGCCTTTAAATAAGCTAATAAGCTTCTTAGTCATTTAGATACCAAAATAAGTTACCAAATAAGCTCACAAAAATAAGACATCATAAGTAAATAACCAAAACCATGTTTCCATGTACTCTTTATTCCAACCGAAAGCTATTTAGCCCAAAATAAGTCAAAAATGCTTATTTTTAAGCTAGGCAATAAATAAACTACATTTCGTTGTTCATCACAGTCGTAACTTGTGAGATCTACTCACCCGAACAGATTTCAATCCAAATAGATCCAATTTATACACTCGCAGAGCTTCCAGCAACCCGATCCTCCGGGTCAAGAATTTAACATTCATGATAAGAGGGCTATGGTGGGTTAAGTTTACTTAGCACATGAAAACAGGAGATGAAAAACCGAAAACACTTAGTGTCCAAGAAAAATTAACCATAATTATTTCATAAATTACTTTGAGTACTTAAATCCATGAAGAGAAAAGTGTGATATAAATCAATAATGAGTTGTAATGAGTAGTAAAACAATTTTCGTAAATTTGTATCAAAATAGTATTGACAAAGTATGAAACCAAGTTTGTAATCAACCATGTAATTGTGTTTGTAATGAATTGCAAAATCAAGTATGTAAACCAAGTGTGTAGAATAGTATGTAAAAGATATTGTAAACGAATATGTAAACAAGTTGTATTGAGCATGTATTCTCCCCCGAGATTTGTAAAGTAACTGTAAAACAGTGAAAGAGGGGCTATAAACTCACATCGATGTTGTAGAACGATTGGCGGGAATGCGTATATAAGCGCCAGACAAAACGGAAACTGGAACAGCTCGACTATGAAGTTGCGGTTTATCTTAACGGCTAGAAACCGCTAGCCTAGGATAATGTACTTGGGTTTTTCCGAGGAAGATTACAGCAACGCGGACACGTTGATAGAATGATTTTTAATTTAAATTGTATAGTTTTGGTGGTTAGTTAAATAAAATGAATCGAAAGTAAAAGCAAGGAGAAATATATCCCCGTTATAATATACTATGGAATATGAATGAGTATATAATTCCTATGTAATTATATAATAGACTAAACCAATTAAATAAGTGGCCGAGTATATAATAATTATACCTATTATAATATAATCTGACCCAAAAAATAATTGAAACAAAACAATTCGACACATTTTCGGAAATCACCACTTAGTTAAACAAAAAGTTGTGGCATAACGATAAACGATATATTAAAAGTTACGAATTAAGTAAACGAGTTTCTAAATTTTTTACAAAACTATGTCCTTATTTTGCTAGTCGTTGAATTTATAAAAATAATATATTTAATAAATTAGTAATTCGTTTCCTCGGACGGGTTTTATAAACAAAATAATTGTCTCATTGTAAAAGTATAATTTCTTATTTCGTTGTCGAGTTATTGTATAATATAAATAAAATAATCTAAACTATAACTTAATCAACGCGCCCTATGTCGCTGAATCGAAAGCCAAACGCACCCTACTTTCTGAAAACAACCCAAACACTCCTTTATGGATTTCTGCCAAACCAAACGCGCATCATGGCTGTTAAACAGCCATCCAAACGCACCCTAATCAGATTATAACTAAATCAAACGCACTCTATGCCGCGTAAATCACAAACCAACGCGCCCTTGCTGCGTTTTATCAACCAAACGCACCCTTTTTCGGCTAATGTGAATACCAAACGCACCCCGTCGGTGAATAAACAAACCCGACGCACCCTTTTCTTGTTTATAACATCCAAACACACCCTTGCTGCTAGACCTTATATCCAAACGCCCCTTGCTGCGTTTCTGTAAAACCAAACGCACCCTAATCGTTTTAGAACTAAACCAAACGGACCCTCGCTGGTGCTGACATTAAAAACAAACGCACCCTTTTACGTGACCCATCCAAACCGAACGCACCCTGCTGTGGGGACGAGGGTGATGTGGTGGTCGGGTGAAGATGGTGACGATGGATCTTGTGGTGGGGAGGGTGGCGGTGCGGCGAGTGGTGTTGATGTTGTAAAGGTGGTGGTTGTGAATGGGGCTGTGGATGGCGGCAGTGGAGGGTGGTGGAGATGGTGTGGTGATGTTGGGTGTTGGTGGCAACGGCTGTGATGATATGGTGACTGAAGTGGTGGTGTCGGGTGGATGATGTGGTGATGATGTAGATGGATGCCGACGGCTGAGGTGGGTGGCCGGAATGGGTGGCCGAAAAATGTGAGGGGGCGCTGGGAATGTTGGCGGCTGAAATTTTATAGAGAGGGAAATTGTGTGTAGGGTTTGAGTTATATAAAAAATAAAATGGGAACCCTAGATTGATATATTTATATATGGTAAAGGTTATAAAAATGAAATGAAATGTGTATAATAGTCTAGGGTTGATTTTGTAAATATTACCACAGGGACCAAAAGTGTAACTTTCGTAAATTGGTAGTTCGGGACTCGTTTGGGCAAGTTAACGGATGATTCAAAATGCGAAACTTGCGCCATTGTTTTCCAAATCATTTTTCCTATAAAAATGAGTATTCACTCGACTTGTATTTTATAAATATTTTTTATAAAATATATTTAAATCATTATTATTTACTTGGTACCATTGGGTGTCGCGAGTAAGCTTTGTCCGTAAAAATGAAACTTTAATTTCGACGTTCGCGTTTTTAAATAAACGCTATTGGATAAAATATTAACTAATTTATTAAATATTTTTATTTAATAAAAAGTGATAATTAATTATGAATTTAATTATTCTTGGGTCGGTACGCGTTGTGTTCAAAATTTTGCGAGGCTATTTTAGTCATTTTCTGCTTGTTTTCGTGTCTCGGACAAAACTAAAAAGTTGTTCGGAATTTCGTTTTACATCAAATTGCTTTAGAGTCCGAGTTGTGAAAACGTGATTTAGTGAGTCGTTTTCGATAATAAGATCGGACCTACAAAGGTCAAGTTTTATTTACTTCGTGTTCATCGAACAGAAGATTTGTAGCCTTTAGGTCCCTGTGTGTTATGTTATTTTCATGCAGATATTTAATACCCTTTGATATATCAATTGAGATCTTGAGTATTGTTGGAAGCTTAAGTGTGCCCCTTTGTATGTGTAAATAGTCGTACATACTTCCCAGAATACTACAAATTCCCAAGATCCCATATCATCTGTCTAGTCCATTGCATCTTCCTCCTTTGCTCCCTCCTCCTTTGCCCCTTTGCAAGTTGTGCCACACTAAAATCTATAAATTCAACAATTGCAATTAAGCATCTATTATAGATGGAAATAGGCAAGGATGAGCAGAAAACCTTATGTTGGTATACTAAACTTAAGCCCATATGTTTGAGTGTGATTTAACGGGTACACAAGTATCCTTTTAAGTGAATGTCCTAAATTGGCAAGAATGTCATTTTGCTGTTCATATAACATGATTCACTCAAACCTAACAATACAACATATTGTATCCCTGATCTTCCTCATAAGCAAAGGAATCACTGATGGTGATATTTTAATCGTATCAGATATAGATGAGATTCCAAGTTCACACACGATTAAGCTTCTTAAATCATGTGATGGGTTGCCAACGGTTTTGCATCTTAAATGAGAAATTATGTTTACTCATTTGAGTTTCCAGTTGATTACAATAGTTGGAGAGCGACTGTACATATGTATAGCTGGTGGACTCAATACAGGCACTAACGCCAGTCAAATCTTATTTTATCTGATGCCGGATGGCACTGGAGCTTCTGTTTTAGGCACTTGAGCGAGTTTGTTACCAAAATGACACCATACAGTCACGCTGATTGTGTGAAAAAGAAAGATTATTTAGACTATTCGAGGATTCAGAAGAATATTTGTGGGGGGGGGGGATGATCTTTACGGCATGTTACCAGAGGAATATAGTTTTAAGAACTTGATTGGCAAGATGGGGTTAGTTCGTTCGGCTTTTGCAGTTCATATCCTGTCATACTTGATAGAAAATGCTGAGAAGTTTAAGTTTCTTCTTCCTGGTGGTTGTAAGCGTTCACTCGAGTGATATATGTTTTGAAAATGTAGGAAGCCCAAAAGAGTATTTTTACACACGTATGTAGAGTAGGTGCGTTGGACAGACGTGTTCTTTTGTAGTTGGTTTAATGTATCATGTCAGAAAAGCTATATGTTGTAAGATGATTGTATTTGATGTGATACACCAAATGTTATGTGTTAAATCATAAAAAAAGTGATCTAACCAGATGTGGCTGGAACATGAAAAATTTAAAAGTTGCTGTTATGTGATACAACTGAGGTTTGAAATTAACCTGAACCAGTGCAGTCTTGTTAGTTTTTCTATTAATGTCTTTTTCTGGATCAACATCAGACCCTCCATTCAGCAGTAACCTGAACTTTTCTAAAATGCACAGTAGATTTATCGTCTAATGGCATCAATCATTTTTAAAGACAACAATAAGTAACCAGTTAGCCTTCTAACATAAGCAAAACTAAAAGAGCATTGTAAAAAGAAGCCGTGGAAACCTCTTTTTGAAGGCACTCATTGCATTGAAAAAAGGTACCTAGTTAATCAAGTACAGCAGGAAAGGAAGGCCTAAGTTTCGTCCGTTCAGGCTCTCTCCAGTATGTTGCCTCTTCTTATAAAATATCATGAACTGTAATACTTGCAATCGCTATTCACGCTGCATCGGACATTATTCTCCCTAAAATAACCACAACCTGATCACTTGTTTTAAGTTTTGTTAGTTGAAATTTACAGGATGAAACAACTTTGATCTGGTACTGTCGTGGACAAGAAAGGAATATGAGCTTAGCATCAATTTCTAAGATCATCCATGCACAGAGAACAATTAGTTAGCTATTTTAAGTGATAGTTATTATTTTATGTCCTGTAATAATCTTAAGAAACAATAGCATGTGCGAGCCTAACGCAAATTATGTACCTGCAGCCTATTTTTAAACGATATGATCGGCGTAAGAAGTACTTATCTTTTTCTCTAATTTACTAAAACGGTGAAAGCTCCCTTGATCTGGTTAGAAAACTTATCATCCTTGTTTGTGTATTCATTAGCACTCTTTAATACATATCATGTTTAGCATAATATTATTCAGTTCATACCTTAACAATAGGTTGTGAATATGAAAACTTATCGTAGCAATAATCTGAAGAAGAGAATATACGTAAGTTTCATGCGTAATATTAATTTATATATGCATAACTTTTATATCTAAAAGTTGAGCTAATTAATCTATTCCCACCAATAAAGTTACAACTTTTCATACACAAACATAATTGGGTTTTACAGATGACAAAGGGTGAGTTAGTCTACATTGAAAAAGCAAAGCTACCTCTCCAGGACCTTTCTCGCACTTGGACTTGAAAACCAATGTGCTCTTCTATTAGAAAAAATAAAAAATCTTAAGTAACTGACTCATAAACAATACAAAATTTAAGTGCTCTTCTATTAGCCTACAAAGAAACACCTACTGATCCGGCTTCAAATATGATGACAAACAGTTAGAAATTTTCTATATGGTAGTAGGTTAGTCATCGTCGGGTCAGTATGCACAGGAATGTACGGCATACCCATCTGCAATAGTGAAAACAAACATATTAGTATCATGAAGATGCAAATAAACGTGTATCCTAATGAATGTTATTAGGGTTTTAAGAAAAAAAAGAGAACCTGTAGAAACAAAAATTAGCTCACCCCATCAGACGATCGTGATATATCAGTAAACATAAATCATCAAAGAATGCACAAACAACATTAAAACTAAGTAATCAGAACTTCTACCAAAAACAATGGAAACAACAGTTCATCATTAGGGTTTTGAAAAAAGAGGCGTGTTGTTTCATACCATTTATTTTGTGAATTACGTATTATCAACAAAGAAAACATATTACTGCGGTTTTTTTTCATTCATATCTTCTCTAAATAATGTACAATTATCAATATATTTTCCAAATTTAACTCCTAATTTTACTGGTATTTTTTAAAATCATAACATATTTGATTTTCATTGTATATCACAAATTCTAGCTTGCTCCATTGGTTGAGGTGCTTGTCTCTGAATTAGCAGACCCAGGTTTAAATCTTGCAATGGACATAATTTGCTATTTTTTAAAAATCCGAATTTTACAAAAAAACAAATATTAAAAATCCGAATTTTACAAAAAAACACATATTAATTTCGAAATTTATTTAAAAATTAGAAACCAAATATTTTAAAATTGATGACATGGCAACAATGATGACTGGGAATTATGACATAGCAGTGGGATGCCAAGTGGAATAATAATAAAAAATAGTAATGACATGGCATCCAAGATGATGTGACATTATGACGTGGCATTAAATAGTCAAATGTCTCATGTTATATATAATGTAGAGATATATATGTGTGTGTATGTGTGTGTGTATCCCTTTTTTCTCTTTGTTGTTTCTTTAACCTTAAAACAAAAATATCACCCCATCTTTTCTTCTACTCACGGTCGTCGGTGGTGCCGACATTCAATAATCATCCCCTCACTCGTCCTCTCACCAAAGTTCAGTCTGTTGTCGTTCCTTCTCGCTCGACAACCTTCTTACCGCTGCTCCTTCTCGTCGGTGATGTTATTGATGTCTCTCCTTACCAGCAACACTTTTTCGGTGTCGTCGATGCCTCCAATTCTCAATGCCATTAATGCCTCTATGTTGTTGAAATTAAAGTGTTATTGTTTATAGATATTTTATTTTTGAATTTGGTTTGATTTAACTTGTGGATAAAAGATCTAGATAAACATTGTTAAAGGTGAATTTATGTGTAACAGATTGAGCAATCTTTTACAAAGTTGTTTATGATTTTAGATTTGATGAGGTGTCATTTTATACACTATTTCAGGGTCATTTAACCCCCTAAATCATGCAAATATGCCCAGATTATGTGCTTAAATAGAAGAACAAAAAATAAACAAAAAAAAAAAAAAAGAATAAAGAAATAAACAAGAACAACAAAACAAATTAAAAAAAAAGCAAAAAAAAAAAAAAAAGAACAAACTAAAACAAAAAAAAATCATAAACAAACACAAAATGAATAAACATAAAAACAACAAAAAAAAAAAAAACAACAAAAAGAAAAAAAAATAAAAAAAGATAGAAAATAAAAAAACAACAAAAGTATACAATAGAAATAAAAAAAAAAAAAAAACAAGAAAAATAAAAAAAAAAAAAGACAGAATAAACAAAAATAAGGAACAAAAATACCAAAAAAAATAAAAATAAACAAAAAAAACAAAAAAAAACTCAACAAAAAAAAAAAATAAACAAACAACAAAACAACAGAAAAATATATGAATTACAACATAAAAAAAAAAAATTCACGCGAAAAGAAAATAATAAATAAAACACATACAAAAAAAAATCAATAAAACGAAATTAAAAAAAAAAAAAAACAAACAAAAAAAGCGCAAAAGCAAAAAAATAAAATAGACAAAAACAAAATACGAAAATACATAAAAACAAAAAAAGACAAGAAAAAATAAAAAAAAACAAACAAAAAAAAACAAAAAAGAAAAAATAAAAAAAAAAAAATTATAAAGCAAATCATAAAAAAAAAAAAAAAAAAAAAAAATAAAATAAACACAAAAAAACCAAAAAAAAAAAAACAAAAAAAAAAAATAAAAAAACAATAAAAACGAAGAAAACAAAATAACATACAAAACAATAAAGATTCACAACTAAACAATTAAAAAACAAAAAACAAATAACAAAGAACAAAAAACAAAATACAAAATAAAAAAAAAATAAAAAAAAATAAAAAAAAAATAAAAAAAAACAATAATCAATAAAAAGAAAGTTAAAAAACAAAAAAGTATACAAAAAAATTAAAGCAAAAAAAACATAAACCAAAACAAAAAAAATAAGAAAAATTAAAAATTAAATAAAAAAAAAAAACAAAATAAACTGAGAAAAATAAAAACAAAAAAAACATTTAATAAATAAAGAAAAAAAAATGCTGAAAAAAAAAAAAAATACAGAAAATAACAAAAAAATCAAATAAAACATAGACAAGAAAAACAAACGAAACAAGAACAAAATGACAAACAGAAGAATAACAAAAAGAAAGTAAAAAAATAAAAAAACAAAAAGACATAAAAAAAACACAAAAGAAAAAAAAAAAAAAAAACAACAAAAAAAAATAAACGCAAATAACAAAGAAAAAAAAAAAAAAAAAAAAATAAAGACAAAAAAAAAAAACAACAGAACAATAAATAAAAATTAAATAAAAATAAGAATAAAAAAAAACAGAAAAAAAAAAAACAAAAAAAGTGAAAAAGAATCAAAAATAAATTATTAAAAAAACATAAAACCAAAAATAATAAAAAAAAACACAAAAATAACACATAAAAAAAATAATGCAAAAAAAAAAAAAAAAAAAAAAAAAAACGAAAAACAAAAAAAAAACATATAGAAAAAAAAAAATACAACAAAAATCTCATAAAAAAACAATAAAAAAAAAAATTAAAAAAATACAACCAAAAAAAAAAAAAAAAAGCAAAGAAAAGAAAAATACAAAATAGGAAAAACAAAAAAAAGTTACTATAAGAAAAAAAATAAAAAGAAAATAACAATAAAAACAAAAAAAAAAAACAAAAACAAAAGCAAACGAGAAAAAAAAAAAACAAAAAACAAAAAACAAAAAACAAAAAAAATAAAACCACACCAAAACAAGGAAAAAAATCAAACCAAAAAAAAAACAAAAAAAAAAGTAAAACTAAAAAAAAACAATAAGAAAAGAGAGAAAAAAGAACAAAAATTCAAGGCCACAACAAAACAAAAAAGAAAACAACAAAGCATAAAATAAAAAAACAAATCAAATCCATAACAACTATAAAAAGAAAGAAAAAACATCAAAAAAAAAAAAAAAAAACAAAAAAAAAATAAACACAAAATAAAATGACAAAAAAAAAAAATATATTAAAAACACTAAAAAAAAAAGAAAAAAAAAAATAAACAAAAAAAAAAAAGACAAAAAAAATAATAATAAGAATAAAAAATAAATACAAAAACAAAAAAAACCAAAGAAAAAAAGAAAGATAAAACAGAATAAAAAAAAAAAAAAAAATAATAAAATAAAAGCAAAAAAATAATACTAAAAAGGCAAACTAATTAAAAATTAACACAATAAAGAAGAGAAAGCAACAAAAAAAAAAAACAAAAAAAAAAAAAGAGTAGACAAAAAAAATAAAAACAACCACAAAATAATAAAACATAAACAGAAATAATAATAAAACAAAAAAAAAAAAAAAACAAAAAAACAATTCCAAACAAAATAAACAAAAAAAAACAAAAACAACGCAATAAATTAAAAAAAAACACAAAAAAAATAAAATCAAACAAACCAATGAAAAACAAAATCTACAAGAACAAAAAAAGAAAAGAAAAAAACAAAAAAGTAGAAAAAGTAATAAAAAGAAAAAAACATAAAGAAAAACAAAAAAATAATTGAAAAAAAGTAGAAAATAAACACTAAAGAAAAAATAAAAAAAAACAAAAGCATAAAAAAAAACAAGAAAAAATAAAAAAAAAAAAAAAAAATAAAAAACAAAAAAATAACAAATAAAAAAAAAAATGAGGGAAAAATAATACAAAAAAAAAAAAAAACAAAAATAAAAAAACACAAAAAAAAAAAAACAAAAAAATAAAAACAAAAGAAAAAGAAACAAAAAATTAGCCAAAAAGGAAAATTAAAAAAAACAATGAGATAAAAATAAAAAAAAGAAAACAAATGAGATAACCACAACAATACGAAAGGATCAGACACATAAAAAAATAAAAAGGAAAAAAAAGTACCTGACAACAGACAAAAAAGAAAAAAAAATTGAAGAGAAAGAACAAAAACACAAAGAACAAACAAAAAAGGTTAAATAAAAAGATCACACAATCCAAGAAAAAAGTTAAAAAACAAAAAAAAGTAAAAAGCAAAACAAAGATGGAAATAAAACTTAACACAAAGAGAAAAAAAAAAAAAAACAAAAACACAAAAACACAAATAAAAAAAAAACTGAATAACAAAAAAAACAAAACAAAATAAAAAAAAAAACCACAAACAATCAAAAAAAACAAAAAAGAATCAAAAACAAAATAACAAAAAAAACATAACAAAACACAAAAATCAGAAAAAAACAAAGACCTAAAAAACAAAGATCCGTAAACAATACATTAAAAAAAAAAAAAAAAATAAAAAAGAAAAAAAAAAAAAAAAAAAATAAAAACAAAATAATAAGTAAAAAAAACCAAAAAATAAGTCACCCAAAAAAAAACAAGAAAAAATAAAAAAACACACAAACGGAAAAAAAAAAAAATAAAAAAAAAACAAACAACAAAACCCTACAAAACAAGAAACAAAACAATGAAAACAACAAAGAAAGACAAATAAAACAAAGATGCCACAAAAGAAAAAATACAATAACAAAGAACTAACAAAAAAAAAAATCAAGAAAAAATGAAAAAACAAACAAAATAAGAAAAACAACCAAGAGTAATGAAACAAAAAAAAAAAAGAATTAAAAAGTCAAATCAAAAAAAAAAAAAGAAAGTATAAAAACAAAACTACAAAAATAAACAAAGAATTGAATTAAGCAATGAAAAAAATAAACCAAAGAACAATAAGGAAAAAAAAAATCACGATTCAATAAAACAACAAAAAAAAGAAAACAAAAATAAAAAACAAACAAAACAACAAAAAAAAAAAAAAAGAAAAAACAAAAAGAAAGAAAACAAAAAAAGAAAAAAAAAAAAAAAAAACAGAAAAAAATAAAAAAAATCGAATGAAACGAAAAACCCAAAAAGAACAAAACAAACAAAAAAAAAAAACGGCAAATGCAAAAATTAACACATAGAAAACAATGAAAATAAATAAAAATAAAAACAAGAAAAGCCAAAAAAAAAAAGACACCCGGGCAACGACGCCGCTCTCACGGCTGAACCCCCAAACGCCCCCACCCCCACCCACCCAATCCCACAACCCCCTCCCAAGCCCCACCCCCCCCACACCCCACCCCCCCTTCACAACCCCCGACCCGACCCCCACCCTTACTCGCCCCCCCCGAAAACCCACCCCCCTATACACTCCCAAACATACTAGTCCCCCCCCGCCACATCTACATCCCCAGCCCCCCCCGATCCCCCACCCCCCCGTCCCATGTCCCGACCCTCCACCGCTCCTCCCATCAACAGGCCCCCACCCTCATACCCCAATTCACCCGCCCACCTCCGCCTGCCCCACACCCCCACCCCCGAGCCCCCTGTCCACCGGCCGACCGCCGCCTTCCGACGCCCACCCTCGCGTCACAAGCCCAGCACCCTACCCCCCCACCCACCCACCACCCGCCCCGCCACCACCCCCCCCCCACGCTATCACACCCCCACCACCCCCACACCCGACCCCCCCCCGCACCCCCCCCCCCATCCCTCCCCCTCCTCGCACCACAACCACCCCCTCCCCCCCCCCCTCACAGCACCCCCAGCCCGCTCCCCCCCCTCCTCCCCCGACCACAGCCAGCCCCGCCCACCACCACACACAACCCGCCCCCCCCCCACACCCACCGCCCCACGCCACGCCCCAACCCCCACCCCCCAGCCCCGCCACTCCCCCCCCCTCCCCCCCCACCCCCCCCAACACACCCCCCGGCCCTTCCCCCGTCACCCACCATTACCACCCCCCCTCCCCCCACCCGCCCCTCCACCCACCCCCCTGACCGGACCCGCCCCATCACCACCCGCCCCCCCTCCCCCAGCACTAGCCCTCCCCCCCCCTAACCCGCCCCCCCGCCCTCGCCGGTCCCTCAACCCCCACCCCAACCTCCAATCAAACCCAACAACGCCCAAGCCTCCTCCACCCGCCCCCCCCACAACCATCGGCCATACCCCCACGAAACCACAACCCCCACACACCCTCCCACACCCGCTCCCCTCCCCCCCCACCGAAACCACACCTCCCCCACCTCCCCCCGCCCCCGCACCCTGGCACCCCCACCAGCCATCCCCCCCCAACCGACCTAACCCTCAATCACCTGACCGCCCACCTCCCCCCCCCAAATCCTACCCCTCCCCGGTAAGCCCGCCCCCCCATCCCCCCCTCCCGCACCCCCCCCGTACCCACCCCCAGCCCCCCTCACCCCCCCCCCACCACCCCTCCATCCTGAACACCCACCCCCGCCCACAAACCCCCCCCCACCCATCTCTCCACGCCAATCCGAGCCCGCCTCGAGTCGGTCCCCCGCACCCCCCCGCCACACGCCACCGCCCCCTCTCGCGGTCTCCGCCGCCCTAGCCCTCCTTCGCGCCACACGACACCCCCTCCGCGGCAACCCCCATCTCACCACCCCTTCGTCGCCCTCGTTGCCACCCCTCCGCCCCCCGCCCGCCCACCCCCCCCACCCCCCCCCGGCCTTCTACACCCCCCAATAATCTCCTCCCGCCACACCCTTGCCTAACTCCCCCCCCGCCCCCCTCCCGACTCCTCAACCCCCCCCGCCCCCCCCCCACCTCAGTCCGACCGCCCTCCAACCTCCCCCCACCAACCAGACCAGACCTCCCGTCCCAACCCTTCCCCCCCCCCCCCACCACCACCCCCCCGCCCTACCAAATCCCACCCATCCCCTCAAGCCCCCCGCTCCCCCCACCCCAACCCCCCCGCACCCCCCCCCCCCCCCCTTACGCCCCCCATCGCCACCCCCCCCCCCCCTCCCCCCTCCCCCCCCTCCCCCTAGCTACCCCCCCCCCCTCCTCTCCGCCATCCCCCCCCCCCCCTCCCATACCCTCCGCGCGCGCCCCCCCCACCAACCTAGCACCCCCCCCTACCAGACGACACGCCCTCCCCCGCCCTCGCCCACCAGACCTCGTACACCCTGCCCACCACCCTCCCCACCCCCCCCACACACCCACACCCCCGCCCCCCACCTCCCCCCCACCCTCCGCCCACCCGCCGCGTCCCCCGCCCGTAAGCAACCCCCCCCCCCCCCACATCCTGCCCCCCAGTCCCACCGCCTATCACCCCCACCACGACCCCTCCCCACTCCCTCCCCCCTCCTTCCTCCATCCACCAGCTGGCCCACAGTACTTCCCCTACCTTCGCTCTTCCCCCCCCCATGCAACCCCCACCCACTACCCCCACCACCCCCCCCGCATCCACCCCCCCTCACCTCCCCCCCCTCCCCAGCAGCTGATGCCGCCCGTCCTGTCCCCACCCGACGATTACTCCTCCCACCCCACCACCACCCCTCAAACCCACCCACCCCCCCACACGCCACTCGCCCCGGCCATACACACCCTCCCTCATCCCATCCCCCTCATTGCCAACCAACCCCACCCCACACTAACATACCCATTAACCCACCGCCCCCGCCACACCAGACTCCCCACCCCCCACGTCACCGCTATACACCCTGAACAGGTCACCCCCCCCGCCCCCCCCACACCCCACCCCACCCCCCCCCCGCCACCCCCCACCCCCCCCACCCCTCCCCTGCCCCTCACCCCATAGCTCCCTCATCCCCCCCCTGCATCCCCCGACCCCCCCAAATCCAGCAACCCCCACCACCCCAATCACCATCCAACCTAGACACCGCCACCCACTACAACCCAAACCGCCCCCACTCCCTCCCCCCCACCACCCCGCTACGCACCCCCCCCCCCCCACCCGCCACCCCCCACAACCCCCCATGCTATTACAACTCCGCTATAGACCACCTCCACCCTACACTCATATCCCACCCCCTCGCCTCCAAAACCCACCCGCACACCCCCCTTCCGCACCCACCCCCATCCACCCCCCCCCCCCTCATCCTGCCCCCAGCAATCCCCTCCCACCCACCCCTTCCTCCCCCATCACCTCCCCCCCACCGCCCCCAAGCAACCCACCCGCCCACCACCCCCCCCCCCCCCCAGCCTCGTCCCGCGCCACCCTCCGCGCACCACCGCCTCCACCCCCATGTCTCCCCCCCTCCCTCCCCCCCACCCACACCCCCCCCCCTCACTCACGTCCACCCCCCCCCCCCCCCGCCTAACCCCCCACCGCCCCCCCCCCACGCGTCCCACCACCCCGCACCTCCCTCCCCGCCCCCCCCATCCCCAAACGGACCCCCCCCTTCCCGCATCCCATCCTCCACCCGAACCGCCCGCACAACCACACCCCCCCCCCCCCCCCCACTGCACATTCCCCTTCCCCCCCCCCCCCCCCCGAGCCAACGCCCAGCCCCCCCCCCCCGCTGCCCCTCCCGGTCCCCCCACCCTCACCCACACCCCCCCAACCCCCTCAACCCCCCCCGCCCTCAAGCACATACCCACCCCTGCCCACTCGACATTCCACGCCCCCCACCGCACCTCCCGAAAGCCCCCACTCCGCCCCACGACCCCTCTCCGCCCCACCCCCCCCCCACCCAACCACCATCCCACCCCCGATCACAGCCCCCGCGACCACCCCACCCCACCCCTCCCCACCGCCCCTTTACCCCTGCCACCTCAACCCCCCACCAACACCCAGCAACGCTCTCGCCCCATCACCTAACACCAACCCCCACCCCCTCACTAACCAACCAATAAACCTCCCTACACACCCCCCACATCCCAACCGACCACCCTCCCAGATACTACCCACCCTCCCCCACAACCTCCCAAGCGCCACACCCACCCCCCCCACTACCCCATCACTCACCAAACCTCAAAACCCCCGTCTCGCCCCTCCCCCCACCCCCCCCGCCCCCCCCGAACAGGTCCCCCAGCCTCTAACCCCAACACCACCCCCCACAACACCCATCCACCACCTCCCCACACATCCCCCGCTCCCTCTTCCCCCCCAACAAACCCCCAACACAGATCACAACTCAATGCTCACACACTACCCAACAAAACCCATAACACCACAACCGACTCACCCCCTACTCCACAATGCACACCCCCCCACGCCCAACACCCACAAACCATACCATCCCCACACCCCCCACTCCCCCGACCCACCCCCTACAAACACACATACTCGCCCCCTGCATTTCCCCCCTCCCCCGAAGATCCCACGACCAAAAAACCACTATGCCGCCCCATCCCCCGGCCCCTTGTTTGGTTTTTCTAGGTTTTCTAGGTTTTCCACTAAGATGAGGTTTTCTCATGATCCCATCCCTATCTATAACATATATATGGGGCTAACTATGACTGGATTAATATGAATTAGTGACATGGCGCCACCTCAAAGATGACATGGCACAAAGTTTATGACATGGAACATATAGTTTATGACATGGCACGCATGATTTTTTTAAATAATTTTCGGATTTTTTAAATAAAATAATATAATTTTCGAAATTTTATTAAAAATATTCATTGTGTCATGGCAAGGTTTGAACTCTTGACCTATGGTATAGATGCAACAAGGTTTACCAACTGATCTATTAGCCAATTTGTATTTTACTTTGCAAAACATTATTCATATATTATCACATTTAATTTAGGTATCCTACTACATTTATAACTTCTAAAGATATATTATAACTTCTAAATTTATTTATTTATCATAATTTATAGAATATCATTCCTTAATTGTAGATTTGTTTATATCTTTTTACTTTTATACTTATCCATTCCCCTAATATTATGCCTTCGTAATATAATTGTTTATAAAACCTAATAAGTGAATCAATATTACTATAATATTACTAATTACTAAACGCATATATATCCGTCGAGTATAGACTTTTTAGGCAATTTAAGTTATGGTACTAACAATATTTATTTTTTGATCTTAGGTTAGAGATTAATATTTCAACTAGCTCTATGATTTCAGGCTCCAAGCCACTGAAGTTTCTGCATCCATATTATGAAACTTTGAAATCTCATTACGAGTTTATGCCAAAATCAGATTTAAAGGTATTTAATTTGTTTTTAAATATACATCAACGGATTTTTGTTCTCCGTTTTCTGATTGGCTTTATATTTCGATGTAGAAATTGCTAGCTGATATACTTTCTGATTGGCTTTATATGGATTCTATGATGAGTGCATAAGGATGTATGATTCTGTCAAACGTTTGGAGATGCACTGACATATTCGATTACCTAAGGTTTGTTAAATTCCGTATATACGGTTTATGTCTGATGGTACTAGGTATTTGATCTCGGGTTTGACTAACACGTGATTACTACACATTTGTATTTACTAATATTTATTTATAGTTTACTTGATAGGATTACCTTCTACCAATTAAATATATAATTTCACTACACATTTGTATTTACTAATGCATTATATGATAGATCTGATGATCTAAATTGCATTCCTACACAACACAAACACAATTAAACTTTGTTGTCATCATATTATATGTGCAGATAAAATCCAACCTTAGACACATAAACTTCAAAAGAAAAAACACCCGAAACCAAACCTGCCGTCGGGGGGTTAGTAACTAGTATATATATATTAATATATATATATAGTCATATATATATATATATATATATATATATATATATATATATATATATATATATAGAGGAAGGTTAAAATAAAAAGACAAATATTCGTGAGAAGGATAAAAAGATTTATTTTTTTAAAAAAGTTCTCAAAAAATTCTGAAAAAATTCCACAAGATCGTGTATGTTGGTGCATGAAAAAGTTGTAAAGGAAGTTTTTCTAAAAGTGGATAGTTTTGCCGAAAAAAATTTATTAAAAAAAACGTTTGTGCATTAAATCGGTTTTTTGTGCATCAAAAATTCGTTTTTGTACCCAACTTCTTTTGACTTTTTGCATCAAAATTTTATTGCGCATCAAACTATAACAAGTCGAAAAATTTGTGCATCAAAATTTTTTTGTGCATCAAAATTTCTTTTTTTGCGCATTAAAAAAACGTATAAAAACTTCTTTTACAAAAGTTTTATGCACCAACATACCTGATTTAATGGAATTTTTTTGGAATATTTCGATAACTTTTTAAAAAAGAGTTTTCTTTTTATCCTTCTCACGAATATTTGTCTTTTTATTTTAACCTTCCTCTATATATATAACTAAATATCAAATAAAAGGATAGTATAAGTAAGTATTCCAAGAGGGTTTTAAGAAGGAAAATACTTTTATTCAAAGTAAAATCCCAAAAAACCATCCCGGGTCATGTCCCAACAAGGTGTGAATTGAAAATTGAGGTTAAGTTCGTGATCACGTGATTGAATGATCAATATTTAATTTTAATTCTATTTATACAATTAAAAATGCAAAAACAAGTAAAAGAAACTCTAAAACGAAAGCAATTTAAGTTAAAACACGAAAAAACGTTAACGGGATCAAAACCCGAGACAGTTGAACGACCACTAATGATGTTGATAAAACATAACTACGTTGCTTATGATTAATCAAAATCAGTCTTACAATAATCGTGATCATACTGAAATAGTTAATAGCGAAAGCTAAAAGTAAAATGCAGCGGCATCATAACATGTAATTTTAAGACAACGAGTATTTAAGTTTAAAGATGAACATTCTAAAGACATACAGCAATCATGCAACAATCAAATAGCACTACAACGAACAATCCAGCTAAGCACCAAAAACAAGCTTAAAACATTCAACATAAAAAGTTGTGAAATTCATAGATTTTGAATTGATGTAAGGTTGGACCACAAGATTTTAAAAGTTGATGTACTAATATATCAGATACAATATCACATGAAAAGTAGTTTACTTGTGCTAAGCCTCATGACATACGAGGCGAATTAAGAATAAATAATATGCAAGTTGATGATACTAGCCCACAGATGTCTACCAAGACACCCCAAAAGAGTTTTCGAACATGCTATATATATGCTTCGATCTGACAATACGAGAATCAAGTAAGTGCTTGCTTACCCGATAGGGATATAATTATCACAAAGATATCTACGTCTATATCATTCACGCTTTCATAAGTAATGTAAACGGTTCATGATGGTTCTGCGGCATGAGAAGTGGGAGACTGTAATCGCTACCATAGGCAACACGTAAACAGGAACATAATGAAAACACTTGGTCTAAAATTTAAAACAAGCAATGTTTCTCACCCCCAAATAGTATAGTAAATCATGAAAGAACTGGGCGATAACTCACCTTAGAGCGATGAGCGAATGATATTCATGAAGAGAAATATGATACACAATCCTTTCCGTCACCTAAAAGAATGACACGTCTTAGGACTAAGATATGATATACGAAACCAAAAGCGTAAACGCTATATCAACAGAAGCAATCCATTGATCCATATGTGTTTGTGTCTTAGTTAGAAAAATGATGTTGTTACGATGACAAAATGTGCATGATTAAAATACGCCACGGTTTACTAAAAGTTACTATTTTAGGAAACTTTCTATTTTAGGAAAGTTCTAAGTTTCAAGACGTTAATACCGTTCCCTATATTTTGTTAAATCCATATTTCCGAAAAGCTTTATCAATACCTAAACGCCTAACTTTTACATCCGTCTCGACGACTTATCTCAAAAGTTACTATTTTTAAAAGTCTTACGCTTTTATAACATTCGGCATTCCATAATTACCTTTATGACGTTTCTAATGTTTCTAATCAACACGCTAATGTTTCTATATGTTTCGCCAATTTTTTAAAACCTAAAAAATGTCCGAAAGTGTCCGAAAACCTCATTTCATTTTCCAAGCAGCAACTACATTTAGTGTTTGCTGAAAAATGTTTTAAACTTCCAACGGCCGTATCTCATTCGTTATGTGTCCGTTTTTAGCGTTCTTTACGCCGAAATGACCGGGGAATCATATACTATCATAATCTTAGACTTTTAACTCTTTAAAACATTTTTAAGTGTCCCTTAGCCTAGGTTTAAGTTTCGGAAAGCAAGCTTTTATTCGCCAAAAAGCAACCAAAATCATCTAAACTTCACATTAGTGCCTATTCTAGTCCTAATCTCTATCCACCATTACTTCGCCATCAAAACCACAATAAAATACAAACCTAATCCTAATATTTCTATTGTTGCAACACTCATGTTCACTCATGCTCACAAGTGTTGTTTATTTTCAAAAACCACAAACACATAAGCCTTAACCTTGCATAAGAACCATAAAGAAGACCATAAAAGATGGAATAGAACACTTACAAGAACAAGATGAGTCAAGTAACATACAAAATCTAACCCAAAATCCTTAGATCTGTAAACCTCAAATGATCTTGCAAAACCCTTTCTATAAACCAAAGCCCTAACTCTTGAAATTTTTATAACCCTTGAAACAAATGATCAAACCCTTGGAACACCCTTAGATATTTTTAGAAATG
This sequence comes from Tanacetum coccineum, assembly GCA_026074375.1. Taxonomy (NCBI): domain Eukaryota; kingdom Viridiplantae; phylum Streptophyta; class Magnoliopsida; order Asterales; family Asteraceae; genus Tanacetum; species Tanacetum coccineum. Next base: position 34,595 of record BQNB010013710.1, read on the forward strand.
ATCTTGGAATGAATGAATCTTGATATAAATCAAAGTTATGGAATGGTGGCGGTGGTGTTTTGTTGCCGTAAGCAAGGAAGGAAAAGGAAGAGAGGAAAACAAATTTTTTTGAGGCTATGTGTGAAATGAATGACCTAAAGTGAAGTATAACATGGTATTTATAGGGAGTGGATTAGGTTTAGGGGTTTATGACTTAAAAAAGGAAGAACCAATGGCTAAGTGACCAACACACACCAAGGGTGTGTGTGGTGTAGGTGCGGACAAACAAACCAAGGGGGTTTCATGCTTATCCAACTAGCCATTCACAATTAAATCAAACTACCCTCCTTTGGTTAGTGGTTTAGTGGTCCAAGTTTGCATGCATAAAGACAAGGTGACCTCTTACACACCATGCATGCATAATACTTCCAAACAATTCAAATTAAAGCATAAAGATTCTACTTGATTTAATTTTGAAGCTTGAAGTTGTTTTCCTTGTGGTTTGGCCGTTTGATTTCAACAAGAGGGGAAGGGTGATCATGAAATTTTGACTTCTAAACCTGACATGTACGATAACTAGAGCTTACATGAAAAGATTACGGGTTTTCGGGGTTCCGTTTGATCAAAAACGTAAATAATACGTTAAATCGTAAAAATAAATATCAGGAGTGATCGTAAAATACAAAACACTTAGAAAAGATAAAATAATGCATATAATATCTAGACTAATCAAAATCCGAAGCCGGAACGCGTCCGATGACGTTTTTCAGATTTACGCGGGATAATTCTGGGTTTTATATCAGATTTAAACAAAACGGATAAAATTCAAAATAATGATCGGAATGGTTTAAAATATTGACCTGAAATTTATGGGGTGCGACAGTTTAAATTATAAAGATCTTCGTTTTCGAAAGATATTAATTTTTGGTCAAACGGTCAACTTTGACGGGTCGTCAAGCTCTAAATATAAATCTGTAAAATACGAATTCGGACATTTCGGAAATAGGTCAGGTAAACTTTAAATAGTTAGTTCGAGTCAACTCTCAGTATGGTCTCTAGACGCCTCAAATAATTAGCCGAAGTAGTGATGTTGGAAAGATAAGTTAAATAAAAGTTAATAATTTTTATTGTTTAAAAATAGTGATTTTCTTAGAGTTTTAGAAAATAAATTAGGACCCGATATCGACCTTCACGAAAATCTAAAAATAAATTTAGATGATTAGATCATAATATAACCTATTCAAAATCACATGTACGCCAACGTGCATTTATATTCAAAGTGTAAAACAAGGTAAAATCATGGGTTTTCAAGTGACGATATCTCATTCGTTTTTTTAACCGTTTTAGCCCATTCTTTTTCGGGTTTTTAGATAGACAGGTTACTAAACTATCAACTTTTATTCGCCTAAGTTACTAAACTTTTTTTTGTTCATTTGGGTTACTGGACTATCAAAGTTTGACTTTAAGGTTACCGAACAACAAAAGTGTGTTCATTCAGGTTACCTCGTATACTGGCAACCGGGATATTATGTTTTGACCTTCTCCATGTCAGCTTTTTGTGGGCCTAATTATCCAACTTAGAAACTTATCAGGTTTTTTGATATGTATGTTACTCAACTTTGCGAATTTGTTCGCTTAAGTTACTAAACTTTGTTGTTTTGTTCATCTAAAAATACCTCTTGAAAATACATGTTTTTATACACGTTTTTATCCATGTTTTTATATGCATTTTTATACGCACTTTTTTATACACGCTTTTATACACACATTGTATACACGTTTTTATACACACATTTTTTACACGTTTTTATACACACAATTATATATATATATTTTGTGTACAATACAACAATTATATATTTTATTTTTTACTACATATTTTTAATATTTTATGCACAGCAATTTTATAGTATTGTTTTATAACAGCACAAGTTTTATATATAGTTTTATGCAACAACGATTTTACACATTTGGTATACACACGTTTTTACAACGACGTTTTTATGCACAGCACCACAGGTTTTTTTAGATGCACGACTTTTTATACAGCTTTTGTGTGTATAAAAATCGTGATAAAATAGTATGTATATATAAAATTTGTGTTATAAAACCGTGTATAAAAAATATTGGTATAAAAACGTGTGTAAAAACCTTTATATGAGTGTGTATAATAGAAATATGTTTAGAAAAAACGTGTGTATGAAAACAATAGTATAAAAATGTGTGTATTAAAACGTGGTTTATAGAAACGTGTATAAAAATATGTGTAGGGATAAAACGTGTTGATAATTATGAATAGAGAGAAAAAACCGACACGGTCACAATGAAAGTGATTTCATTGAACTGAAAATGAAAAATAGTACATGGTATTTATACAAGAAATGAGCGGGAAAAGATAAAAACTGACTCTAACTAACTATCTTCTAAAGTTACAACATAAACCACCTAACTTTCTATAAAGTTACGACTTGGTCCATGTATTTTCTAGGCAATGCTTCAGCTTTATAAAAACCGTGTAAAAAACTGTGTATAGAATAATGAGTACAAAATGTGTGTATTAAACAAGCGTGTGTATAAAATATGTTAAAAAACCAGTGTATAAAAATGTATATATAAAATGTGGTATGAAAACGTGTTTTATAAAAAGTCGTATATAAATAAATATTGTAGAAAAAATAATGTGTTAAAAAACAATGTGAAAAATTGAGCAAAGTTTAGTAACTTAGGTGAAACAAATTCGCAAAGTTCAGATAACTTATTGTATGCTAAAATTCAAAGAATGCCTACGACTGGCAATGTATCCGGAAATTAACACACTCAGGCAACCTGTCACGGAAAGTTCAATACACAAATTTAACCGTTATTTGATAGTCCAGTAAAACCCAAATGCACAAAAAAAAGTTAATAACTTAGGCGTAACAAAAAGTAATAAGTTTGGGTAAACTATCTATCAAAAACCCTGTCTCTTTTCCAACAGTGGTCAACGGGACCCAGGCTCTGGAGTTTGCATAGCCAACCATATCCCAGCCCTACCCGAGGAGTAAAAGTGGTCAAATAAACAAAGACCCAATTCAAAGCTTAAAAAACGATTTTCCACATACTACATATTTATCAATGCTAATCGTTAACCCATTTCAAAGCTTAAAAACGTTTTCATAAAACATAGATTTTCAAATGCTCGTTTCGGATTCGTTACTCACCTTTTTTATGAAATTCCAAGTCCTACATGTTCTTAACCAACTCATCTACAAATCCCACCAAATATTCGACCCATTTCAAAAGTCAAACGGGTCGGTTTTCAAGTGACAAGGTAGCCCATTTACGCACTATTTACACATAAAATCACGAATTTGTAAACTTATTTCCCGCTTCGTTATAATGTATTAGGGGATGAAATTTTGCATGAACACTACTCATATACCTCGTTGAAGAGTGGTAAACCTAGAAATTTCATTAGCCAAGTTTTTATACGAGTTTCTCAATGAACCCGAAAGCATCAGTAAGTAGTCTATCTTGTAGAAAAATGGCGTTTCTTTGTTTCAAGGTTTTTACAAGCACACTACTAGTGACTAATGAGAATAAACATATGATAATGAAGAGGGTTGTATGCTTACAATATGTTGAAGAGGCTAGTGAACAAGAACACAAGAAAAAAACACTAAGTAAAACCCTTATTTCCTTTGCAAAAACCCTAGTTTCCTTCTTGTACAAACCCTTGTTTAAATAAACTCAAGCTTCCAAATCACCTTGATACACCTTAGATATTACCCTTGATAACACTAGTATACTTGTAATCTTTGTATAATAAAAACTATAAAAGTTTCTTGTTTGCTTTTGTTTGTCGTGAGTTTGGAAGAGAACAAGAGAGGTTTTGGTGTTTGATTTACTTGAAAATGAGAGTGTGTGTTAGTCTTCACTATATGCTTCCTATTTATAACACAACAAGTAGTAAACCAATTCAAGAAAAACTATAAAACATTGCATGGGGGGTTATGCTTAAGGGTTTAAGGGATGGTTTATAGGTTTGTTTAATGTTTAGGAGTGTAAGAAAGTATGCCAATGTTGTAAGGAAGTGATGGTTATGTAAGAATGATGTGATCTAGCAAACAATGCCATCATTCCTCTTTTCCCTAAAATCAACCGAACAAGAGAATGGCATGGGAGACATGATTTTGCTTGGATATCTCATGGTTAAAGCTTGGTAAAGATCCCTTGGTCCATGGTTAATATAGTTTATTAAATAGTGGGATGTTTAGAATTAATTTGAGTATGTATGTGTTGTTAGTGTGCATTGTAACCGGCCATGAGTAAATGTAAGTGAAAGTTTTATAAAAATTTGATATTAAGTATAATAGTGGGTATTTGTTGAAGTATAGATGGGTTTATGGGTTCCCATGCATGCATGAATGTGTTTTATTGCGAAACGTAGACGTTTTACGTAACGAATAAAAATAAAAATCAAAAAATCAATAATTATCTTCGTAATAATTATATAATACTTGTTTGACGTAAACTTTTATTTGTTTGATGTCGGTTTACGTTGAATGTTAATTTTTAGTTTACGCGATTTAACTAAACGTAAAAATTTAAAAGTAAACGCGTAAAAGTTTAAAATAAATAGTTGAATGTTTATTGACGTAAAAAGATGTGAAAAGTAAATTGTTACAGTATCCCCGTTTTAAAAGAATATCGTCCTGAAATTCAGTTTGAGTTGCTTTCCGGAATGGTGTTGAGAAAGAGGTGTAGATACTTATCTTAATCCTCCTAATATGCGCTAACAAACTTTGTTATCTTAATGTTTTTAACTCCTTGTTTATATTATGAAGACTTTTAGGATCTGGTGCGAGATGATGTCAACTTCCTATAGCAAGGTGGTGTAAAGGTCAACCTAGTTGGTTACCAGTTCGGTTTCCCGAAGTAAACACATTTTATGAATACGCACACAAAATGTTTCTCTTCAAGAATATAAGTAGGAAATTGATTTTGACAAAAGTTTTAAGGTGACTACTCTCAACATGGCATGGTTGATGTGTTGTTGTGTAGGTGTTATTTATGTATCAAGTTTTACTATTTATTTTATGCCGACTATACCTAAAAACAACACTTTAACGGGCAGTATACCCGGTCAGATGAAGTTTCGTGGTAAGTAGGATGTCGATCACTGAGAGTGGAAGTTAACTCTTAATTCTACTGGTATTTTATCTATCTAGTTTTGATACTAATTTAACCTAATTATTCTAATTAAACCTAAACTAACGCAAAGGGGGGTTTTCAGCCTGAGAGACTGGCACGAGTTTAGTTCTAATTATCCTAAGGTGATGGCAAATAACGCACACAAGTGATTAACAAAAGATAGGGAAGAGGTCAAATCTTAGGAAAAACGTATTAGCCAGTTTAATCTAATAATATGCCTTGATTGTCTATTCGTGCAATGATTGTATTAATTCGTTGGTGGTATATCATTCCAAAGTTAGGTGGATCTTCTCCCTAGACTTGAGGTTTGTCCCTTGATTCGTCAAAACCAACACACGTAATAATAAAATATATAATATGATGGAAAATTACCAAATTACCCTTGAGGACAAAGGTAAAAAGGAAAATCTTCACAAATATATATAATATAATACGTATATAAACCGGGAAGTATGATTCCGGGTCGTTATCCCCTAACGATTTATGAAATTGAAACCACATTTGATGTTTGGACAATGATTTGAATTGAAGACAAAGATTGATTTGATTATCTACTTTTACCAATTAAAATAAGCAAATGATAACAATTAAGCACGAAAACAAATAACGGGAAGTCAAACTTTAACTAAAAACGCAAAACGGGAACCCTAAACGGAGGCCAAAAACCCTAAATTTCTAAAATTAAACGTAATTTATTTTTTTTCTTTTTAAATGGACTCTAATTGACTAAAAAATAAGTTAAAAGAAAACTAGAACAAAAACGGATTTGAAATGAGCTTTTAAAACACGAAAATTAGAACGGGAACAAATCCCTTCATTAAAAATCGAAATTTGCAAATTAAACCTACGACAGCAAAAACTACTTTCCTAAAAACATTATGATAAAAGAAAATTTTCAAACAAAGATTATAATTTTTTTTTTGATATTTTTCTATATTTTCTGATTTTTTAAAGTTTAAACAGAAATAAATGTTTAAAAATACTAAACTAATTTAATCAAAATTCCAGAAAAATACAAAATTAGCTTATAACTAATAAAAACACTAGGAAAAAATAAGCTTGATTACATAGCTTATCGAATAAGCTGCGAAATAAGCTAAAACATCTTATTAAGCTTATTAGGAAAAACGTGTATAAAGATTAAATATTGTAGATGTATAACGAAAAAGACCCAAGGGCGCAGTGGTAGTGGAGTGTGTGGTGTGTGTTATAAAAGGGGTTGAGGGTGTTGAGGTCGGGGGTTCGAGTCTTGCTCACCCCCGATTTCCACCATCCATTTTTTTTATTTTTGAAAACTTAAAGAAACAAAGTTGTAGAGGATACTTTATTACACAACTTTAATAAAAGCTGCTATAAGCTCAAACTTAGTAATAAGCACACAAACAGCTTATGAAACCAGCTATTTCATAAACTAGGCTTTTGAAAGCCAATAAACTAAGTTGCATTCAAAGAAGCACACAGATCTCAAATAAGCACCAATTTTGAATCCAAAAGCTGTTTTAGAAAGCTTATAATGTGTAGAAGCTAATTTTAATAAGCTACCTTAACTAAAAACACTTTAAGACTACTAAATCTAATGATCTAAGCTGCTAACTCAGGAAGAAGCACTTAAAGCTCAAAAACTAATTAAGCTATAATCTACAATAAGCTAAAACTGAAGCTAAGCTCTTGAAAACTTAACAAACTAGTATTAAGCTACAATTCCAATTCATAAAATCTAATCCTATAAGCTAAAAATCTAAAATTAGAAACTAAGTCTTACTAGCTACTATTTTTGGTATTTTCAAAATTTTTGTGAACTTTAAAAACTAATTTAACCTAGATAATAAGATAGAAATTGAAATTTCAGTTTTAAACTATCTTAACCTACATGTAAAATATAAGCCTACTTAATTTTGAAAACTAAAAGCTACTTAAGCTACTTAAAAACCTAAACCAAATGGAGGACGTGGCAGTCTTAAACGTGCAGGATCCTATCTGATGCCACTTGGTAAAAAGGGTTCAAAACCTAATGCATATGACCTGAAGGTCAATCCGTGCTTTGTGGCACACCAAAAAGGTGATACAAAACACAATGAAACAAAATCCAAGCTCAGGAAGGCTTGGATCAAATATTTCTTACTAACTTAAAAAAATCAAACTCCCCTGGTGCAAATTCAAATAGTTTTCACTAAAACTTTCTCAAATTTGAAAATTAATCCATGATTTCACTTCACAAATTGATTTTATATGATTACTTATCTAATTCAAAAGTTTACATCAATTTCCTTTGACTTTTTGAGGTCAAACTGAGTAAATCCAAACACTCCTTTAAAAATCTTAGAATCTATTTAAACTTGAAAATTTAAAATCTAGTGAACAATTTTCAAAGATCAGATAACAAACAACTTATAAAAGACCTAATGAGCTTATACTAACAAGCAATTAAGCCAGAAACAAAGAACTAAGAACTATGCTAATATTTTTGGATTTTTAATGATTTTTAAGACAAAATATGAAAAAACTAAGATCTAAACTATAAAAGCTAAAAACAGATGATCAAACATTATCAATAAGCTTAATGAAAAAGTAATAAGCACAAATAAGCTAGAGTTAAGCAGAAAATAAGCAAATGCAACTTATTAAACTAAGATACTTGAAAATTTAAAAGGAAACTTACAAAAGCCTTAGCTAAACAAAGGCAATAGTGCTCAAAAGAGCTTTCAACAGCTCTAGCTTATCACAAGGATAAGCTAGTGAGGTCCCATAAGCTCTTCCATTGTAAGCTTATCATCCAAAAGTCCATAATCCATAAGCATAGGTATTCAAACTGATTTTATTGGTTAATGTAGATTAGAGCTTGTTAATAGCTCAATTTGAGCTTAGAGACTCAAAGAGCTTGTATGAGCTTATTGGAAGCTTATCAAACAGTAACATGAGAGTTTAAGGATTTAAAAACTTGTAAAGTAAAACGGATTAGGTGAAAACAAAAGAAGATTTCATTAACTTTAAAACTGATTACAATAAGGTGAAATTAAGAGTACAATAAGCTTGAAAAATTACACTACTTAAGCTTAAATTTTAAAAGCTAAAAAATTACAATTTAACTAAAAACTTTTAAAAGCTAAAAACTACAAAAGAGGAAGAAGATCCCCTTGTGTGTGAGTGAATGCTTGTATTTATAGTGCTGAAAGGATGCTTCTAGGCCCCTGAGTCAGGTATACACTCTCTTGGATCCTGTCCTTTCATTCCTTCAATCATTTGATGCTTAACTTGAACCGTTGGATTAGATTGCGGGGCACACGGATTGCCAACGTGGCAATCCGTGATGTGACCCTCTTGTGCTTCTTTTGTACGCCTTTTAGTACAAAATACTAGATCTTGGTGTGTTTCCTTCCTTGTACGCGTGTCATTCCCTTTTGGGTATTGGCCAATGAGAGGGCTTATGTGACGTTAATCCCTGCCATGGTGTACCTTATCACTTGAATTGCTAACCACGTAGTCAATTTGCATTTTCCCTTTGTTTTAAACTCAAGGTAAATTGAAGAAGACGGGTGAATAGTAGTAACTAAATTTCCCGCGTTTTACTTTTATAAAAGGAAGGGAGTTTGACTTTTCTTTTACCCGAGGTTTGACTTTGGGCTTATAAAAGGATTTTGGGCCGGGTGTATTGGATTGGGCTCGGGCTTTGGTGTTGGATTTGGTAAATATAAGAAGGATAACTAGTGTTATCTCTTATATTGTTAAGAGATAACACCGTTAGGGCTTATGGACTTTTTATGAATTTGGTTAACTTTGAGGGACTGATTTGGGGATTTTGGGTTTTGTCTTTTTGAGGGTTGACCAAGTGTTGACTTTGTTGACCAAGGGTTAACTTTTGTTGACCTTTGATAGCATTCTCTTGGCTTTTGCACACTCAATTCCGTTCTCGTGTCCGTGATTGTTCGGTTTTAACCGTTTTCTTGTGATTTTTGCAATATCCGTACCTACACAATCACAAAGACAAAACAAGCAATTTTCAAGCATTTAAAGCACAATTTTGTCTTTTTAGGGCCTACACAATCACGTTGTGAAATTTTTCCCTGACGCTGGCATGAGTCATAATTTTTGGTGGTGTAGTTGGCACCGTAATGTCCCCCGGTGGGTCCACTATGGTAAGCTGTGAGGATGTTTGATAGCTTCCTTGGCCCTAAACACATTGTGCCGATCACTGATCCGCATAGTTTTGAAAGAAAAGGGTCATTCCCAAGAAAATAGTGGTTATGACATCTTTGAAAAAATTGTTTTTCTGTGAGTGACATACCTTTACAATGAAATTCCCCGCGTGGTAATTTGCATAATCGGCAAACCACTGGGTACTTGGGTTACCACAAGAAGTCACCATATTAAGTGTTTCGAAAGGAAAATTTTTGTTTATTTCCTTTGGATCGAGAATCATTTTTCATACGGGTTTTCTAATCGGGAAAGATGAACGGCCCATGTATGTTCTCGCTCCTCGTAACAGTTACGTTAAACTCGAATTCCTAAGAAGAGAACCCATCTTAAGCAATCTTGCCTTGGCATCTTTTCTTAGCAAATAGGTACTTAAGGCGAAATGGTCTGTATACACAATGCTTTTTATTCATGAGAGGAATGACGTAACTATTTCGAATGCATACCCACAACAAACATTTCCGTTTTCCGTTGTGGTTTAGTTTAGATCTGCTCGGTTCATTGTTTTGCTTGGCATAATGTATAGGCCTAAAGAGTTTCTCAATTCGTTGCCGCTAGAACGCACTTATGGCATAGGTCGCTTACATCGCACATTAAGCTCAAAGGCTGGTCCCAGTTGGGGCAATCAAATTGGAAAAAGCTTCGGTTAATTTCTCTTTAAAGGTCTGAAAGCTTGATATGCATCCTTAAGAAAATGACAGGAAATGCTTTTTTCTCAAGGAGATGATCATGGTCGAGAAATTTTTGAAAAGTCCTTGATGAATCTACGGAAAAACCTACATGTCCGAGAAAAACTCCTAATACCCTTGACAGTAGTCTGTGTGTTGTAACTTAGAAATGACGACGATTTCTTTAACGACTTCTTTTTCTTTCTTTGAATATTTTTGTGTCCAAGAACGATGCCTTCTTTCACCATAAAATGGTTTTTTCCTAATTTAGAGCCAAATTTGTGTCTTCACACCGTTTAAGCATCTTTTCTAAATTAGAAAGGCACGTAGAGAAAGAATTTCTGAAAACTAAAAGTCGTCCATGAAAACTTCCAATTGTCTTTTCAATCTATTCATGGACAATAGCCATCAAACACCTCTGGAACATGCTGTGCATTGCATAACCGAAAGCATGCGCGGTAAGCTAACGTTCGTAAGGGCAAGTGAATGTGGTCTTTTCCTGATCTTTCAGATCGATTGGTATTTGAAAGTAACCCGAGAAACCATCGAGGAAACAATAGTATTCATTTCCTGCGAGTCTCTCAAGCATTTGATCCATAAACGCAAAGGGAAGTGGTCTTTCTGGTGGCTTCGTTCAACTTAGCGATAATCAAATACAAACTCCCATACCTTACAAGTCTATTGTTAATAACCTCATTTTCATCCATTGGTCAAGTACGGTCATTCCTCTTCTTTCGGGAACATAGTGCACACTGGGCTCACCCAAGGACTATCCGAGATTGGGTAGATCAATCCAGCGTCAAGAAGTTTTTCATCTCTGTTTTTAATGACATCATTGATCTTTGATTATCCCCTCTCTGATTTGAACCGCTGTTCATAGTCCTCTTCCATAAGAATTTATAGAACAAAGTTCTGTAAATACCCTTTTAGGTCAGAAAGTTTCCAAGCAACTGGCTTGTTTTTTTGGGACTTTAGAAACCTTTATGAGAGCGTCCTTCACGACACTCAAATCTTTGGCAATTATTGACCGAATCAACATATTGTTGTCTTCCAAAAATGCATAATCGAGATGAGGTGGTAAGTCGCTTAAGTTTCGAACTCAGAGGTTTCATCATTGAAGTTTTGGCAGTTTTTGGCTTCACACATATAAGAAGTTCCTTTCTGATTTCCTTTTGGTTCGGAGTGGTGAAGACCACTATTAAGGAGTGCTTCGAGAATAAGAATGTCCCCCTCTAGGTCATAATAGGATTCATCAACGTCCGTGAAGTGGATCGTTCGGCTAGACAAGAAAAAGCATCAGCTTCTTCTAAAAGTAGAAAATCACTATCCCCGAAAGGAGTGAGAGTCGGAGAAGAATTTGAAACTATTGGGTCATATCCAGGAGTGGGATTGCCACTGGGCGATCACATCTGAAAATCCTAGAACTGTTTCCTGAAATACTCCTCCAAGCTATTCAAACAACGCGATTCGATTCGACGTCATATCATTATAATTAACCGAGTATCGCGAATTGATCAAGATTATAAGTAAGCCTTCATTGTCTACTCGAAAGGTTAATAATTCACCAGCGTACTACTCTATCAAAGCAATCGGACTGTCTTAAAAAAAACACCTCCCCGATATTAGAGTACTCGAGTTCTGGTTCAAAATCTACACCACGAAGTCTCTGGAAACTGGAAACACCAACTTTAACTTTGACATCTTTAGCCATACCATCGAGATCGGAAATAGAACGTCTGCTAGTTCTGAGTATCATGCACGTCGGAGTCCATTTGGAAGGTTAAGCTTTTTCCCACCCGAAAAATCATGAGATATATGCTTACGCCAAGATCGCCCCCAAGGCTAAGCACGCATCCATTCCGGGAAAAAAAAAAATTCATGGAATAAGAATTTGCCGGGTCACCAAGTTTTTGGGTAACTATTGTTAAAGTAAGACCCGTCGAGCAATTTCGTTCAAGGGAGGTTTCTAGCCATCTCCATTAAGCATTTCTTTATTTCCCGATTAAAGCTATAAGAGTTAATAGCAAATTTAGCATTAGAGTCAAGCATCCACGACAATTTCGAAACTCATTATCTTTTAAAGATTTCGTAGAATTTCTCTTTTTGCTCGTTAGCATATTTCACGTGCTTTTCATCATTTCGCCTTGAAGGATAAGGAATCGACGGTTTCGGGTTAGCATCGGCGCACTAACGAGCATACCTTGGCACAGAAACTGGATTTTGGTTTTCAACTGGGACAACCAGAGGTTGACGTCTCGTAATTTCGTTTAGTAGGAAAAAATGGTCCTTTTTGTCACCTTGGTTCTAGCGTTCCTACTACTTTAGGATAAGAATAGTAGGAATATCGTAGGTACATGATAAAACAACACCACTTCTGGTAGTAAACCCCTTAAGTCTTCCTTGGTAGTACCCGTTTACTGGAAGAGAACCTGAACTCGAAGACGAAGCGGTATTAGGAATTACAACTTATGAAAGCATCTCTGTTAAATTTTGGTCATCTGTTTATGTAAACCTTGCCCCTATTTGCATATTCCTTAATATTGCTACATAACCTGACAACATTCTCAAAATCGTCTTAAAACACCTGCATTTGCGAGCAAGGATCTTGATAAGGTTGAGCTTGGTAAAGTGGTGGTTGACTATTCGGAGGTTGATAAACTTGTCCTTGGTAGAAGTTATTTCCACGGTTTTGATTGAAATTGGTTCCTCGATTTTGGTTGAAATTATTTCCTTGATTCTGATTGAAACGGTTTGAAATGTTTTGGATCGGAGAAACACGGAGTCGGATTGATTTAGCAGCATCGGAGGTCTAGAATTGGTATTTCCGATGATTAAAATTGGACTGCAGCAGCTGTGTAAACGTACTCTTGAATGTGCTCGATAAACGTTTCCATCGGTAGCAGGACCATTTCTATAAGAAAGCACCTCCACAATTACACACCTGCTCAACCTCATTTACGGGTGGCGGAGCTTGGCTTTTTCTTCTTGTCGATAAGTCATAGTCCTTCATCATATGTCTTAAGTTCAAACTTTCGGTTGTAAGAGCAACAACATCTAGTGAAATTCCGGGGAAGATCGAATTTGAAATTCCACATTTAGCAAAACGACCGTGCCTTGATTCGTGATTAACGAACTTGATGTACTCTCGATAATTAACAAGCATTCACAGGCATCTTACCAAAAAGTTTCCTACCCCAGCATAATTTCAACGAATCATTTATCAATAGCATTCAAAGCATTGTAAAAACGTATCTAGTTGAAGAATACGAAAATCGTGCTTGGGCATGCCGAAGAAGTCATTAAATTGTCCCAAGCTTCGTAAAAATAATTCATCAAAACTTTGTTGAAATCTGGTGATTCGTTCGAAGATTTGTCATTTTATGAAGAGGAAAGAATTGATTAATGAATTTGAAACAAGATCATCCCATTCAAAATTGATCGACGAGGTTCTTCTCTAGCCAAATCCGGGCCTTGAACCTTCAAGAGAAAATTGGAAAAAGCATAACTGTAATTGACGTGCTCGCGGTTTGCCAGGATTCCGAAATCTCATCGTTAGTGATCTTATGAAATATCAGATGTGAGCATGATGATCTTCTTTTTATCATGTCCAAAAAATTGTTTGTGTTTGAACAAGATTGATCAAACCATGCTTTAGACCAAAATTAAGCATAGAATTTCGGAATTACGTGCATTCTCGTACCCCTCGGTGGGTGCTTGAGTCAATTCGCCATAGTCCCGTTTATCGCCATCAGAAATATGGAGGATTATCATTAAGGTTCTCTAAATTAAATGTTCTACAAACAAGTCGGTGGGCTTGTTGTTGACAGGTTTTTATGTTTGCGGGTTTGAAGAACGAGGCGCATGCACAAAGTAAAAAAAGAAAATTTAAACTAAAAAAAATTTAATATTTTTTTTATTAACAAACTATTTTAACGGCTAACGAGATAGACAACTTGAACCAAATAATCAAACTTACTTCACGGTAGCTCTTAAAATTTTTACTTTTTAAGGTGAGTCGTTCTTAAATGACATCAAAATGTAAGTTTTTAAATCTTTGATTCCGAGTTGGGAAATACTATGGGATAAATACCATCAAATTGAAGGTATTATTCTGATGGTGTTCTTTAAACCAATATTTTTATTTTTTTTTTTATTATGTCACTTTATTTATAATTTTTTTTTATTTTTTTTATTTTTTTAATATGATAATTATACTAAAAGAAAAGAAAATTATTTTTATTTTATATTTTTATTATATTTTTTTTATTTTTTGATTTTTTTTAACAAAAACAAAACTTTTCAAAAACCGAAAGGTCTTCAAAATCACTATCAAACAAACTTCAAACGAAAGAATCTTAATCATAAATCCCCGGACTGGGCATAAAGCGAATCAACGGCGCCACTCCAAAAATTGAATCGTCAAAAAACCAACACACTAATAATAAAATATAAATATATGAAAATTACTAAACTACCCTTGAGGACAAAGTAAGAAAGGAAAATCTTCACAATATAGAAATATAATACGCTAAATAAACCGGTAAGTATATTACGTCCGTTAACCCCCAACGATATATGAAATCTTAAACCTACGGTTTAGATGTTTGAGACAATGATTGAATTGAAGACAACGATTTGATTTATTATCTACTTTACAAATAACATAAGCAAATGATAACAATTAAGCACGAAAACAAATAACCGGAATCAAACTTTAACATAAAAACCAAAACTGGTACCCTAAAAGAAGGCCAAAAACACCTAATTTCTAAAATTAAAACGCTAATATAATTTTTTTTCTTTTAATGACTCTAATTAACTAAATATAAGTTTTTAAAGAAAACTAGAACCAAAACGGATTTGAAATGTACTTAAAACACGAATGAGAACGGGCAACAATCTCTTATTTAAAAATCGAAATTTCGCAAATAAACCCTACAAAAGCAAAACTAAATATCCTAAAACTTTATGATCAAACGAAAATATTCAACAAAGATTTACTACCATCCGTCCCACATAATGTTCCCACTTGACTTTTTCAAAGTCTTTATCGTCAACTTTGGACCTTAAAGATTCTTCTAATTTAGTTATGATACATGATACAGGGAAAATCTATATGAATGGATAAGTTATGATATATTTTCGTTGAAATTACGTTCAATATTATATAACACAAACAAAAATATTTATGGTCAAAGTTGAGGAAAAAAGACTTAAAAGATTCCATTGTGTACACTTAATATGGGACGGAGGGAGTATATTTTTTTGATTATTTTTCTATTTTTTATGATTTTTTAAAGTTTTTAACAAAAATAAATGTTAAATACTAAACTAATTATAAAATTATAAAAAAATACAGAAAATAGCTTATACTAATTAGAACCTAGGAAAAATAAGCTTGATTACACAGCTTATCGAATAAGCTACGAAATAAGCTAAAACATCTTATTAAGCTTATTAGGAAAAACGTGTATA
Organism: Tanacetum coccineum; assembly: GCA_026074375.1. Lineage (NCBI taxonomy): Eukaryota > Viridiplantae > Streptophyta > Magnoliopsida > Asterales > Asteraceae > Tanacetum > Tanacetum coccineum. The sequence continues at coordinate 50,101 of BQNB010013710.1, forward strand.
AAGATTAAATATTGTAGATGTATAACGAAAAAGACCCAAGGGCGCAGTGGTAGTGGAGTGTGTGGTATGTGTTATAAAAGGGGTTGAGGGTGTTGAGGTCGCGGGTTTGAGTCTTGCTCACCCCCGATTTCCACCTTCCCCTTTTTTTTTTTTTTGAAAACTTAAAGAAACAAAGTTGTAGAGGACACTTTATTACACAACTTTAATAAAGCTACTATAAGCTCAAACTTAGTAATAAGCACACAAACAGCTTATGAAACTAGCTATTTCAGAAACTAGGCTTTTGAAAGCCAATAAGCTAAGTTGCATTCAAAGAAGCACACAGATCTCAAATAAGCACCAATTTTGAATCCAAAAGCTGTTTTAGAAAGCTTATAATGTGTAGAAGCTAATTTTAATAAGCTACCTTAACTAAAAACACTTTAAGACTACTAAATCTAATGATCTAAGCTGCTAACTCAGGAAGAAGCACTTAAAGCTCAAAAACTAATTAAGCTATAATCTACAATAAGCTAAAACTGAAGCTAAGCTCTTGAAAACTTAACAAACTAGTATTAAGCTACAATTCCAATTCATAAAATCTAATCCTATAAGCTAAAAATCTAAAATTAGAAACTAAGTCTTACTAGCTACTATTTTTGGTATTTTCAAAATTTTTGTGAACTTTAAAAACTAATTTAACCTAGATAATAAGATAGAAATTGAAATTTCAGTTTTAAACTATCTTAACCTACATGTAAAATATAAGCCTACTTAATTTTGAAAACTAAAAGCTACTTAAGCTACTTAAAAACCTAAACCAAATGGACTGCAGTCCTTAAACTGCAGTGATCCTATCTGATGCACTTGGTAAAATGGGTTAAACCTAAATGCAGGTGACCTTAAGGGTCAATCCTGCTTTGTACACACCAAATAGGTGAGTACAAACACCAATCAAACAAAATCCAAGCTCAGGAAGGCTTGGATCAAATATTTCTTACTAACTTAAAAAATCAAACTCCCCTGGTGCAAATTCAAATAGTTTTCACTAAAACTTTCTCAAATTTGAAAATTAATCCATGATTTCACTTCACAAATTGATTTTATATGATTACTTATCTAATTCAAAAGTTTACATCAATTTCCTTTGACTTTTTGAGGTCAAACTGAGTAAATCCAAACACTCCTTTAAAAATCTTAGAATCTATTTAAACTTGAAAATTTAAAATCTAGTGAACAATTTTCAAAGATCAGATAACAAACAACTTATAAAAGACCTAATGAGCTTATACTAACAAGCAATTAAGCCAGAAATACTAATCTACTACTTATGCTAAAAAAAAATTGAGACAAGAAATGGAAAACTGAAATCTAAACTACTTTAGCTAAAAACAGATAGTTAAAACATGAACAATAAGCATAATAAGATAGATAAAAGCACAATTAAGCAAATAATAAGCTGAAAATAAGCAAATGCAAGATTAGAGCTAAATTACTTGAAATTAAAAGAGAACTTACAAAAGTCTTAGCTAAACAAAGGCAATCAAGGCTCAATGAGCTGTCTACAAGCTCCAGCTTATCCAATAATAAGCTAGTAGGGGTCTCATAAGCTCTTCCGTGATTAGCTTATCATCCAAATGTCCAAAATTCATTAAGCAAGGGTAATTAACTATTTTAAGGATTTAGGTAAATTAGATGACTGAATTAAGCTCAATTTGAGCTTAGAGACTCAAAGAGCTAATAAGAGCTTATTAGAAGCTTATCAAACAATAACTAAACATTTGAGCTTATTGAGAGCTTATGACAGATTTAGTAAAAGTGAACTTTGATTTCATTAACTAGAAAATGGATTACAATGTATTGAAAAAGATATTACAATTACTGAATTTGAAAAGTTAAAGCTAAAGTTTAAAAGCTAACATTACATAAGCTAAAAATTCTAGAAGCTAAAAACTAGATAAAAAGAAGGTCCCTCGTGTATGAGTTAGTGATGGCTATTTATAGCCTGCCAAAGATGCTTCTAGGTCTTCTAGCCTCTCTCCCCTTGTCTTGATCTCAGCCCTCAAATAAATTCCAATCATTGAGTCATAATTTGAGCCGTTGGATCACTTTGGTGAGCACACGGATTGCCAATGTGGCATTCCGTGTGTCAGAGCCATTGTGCTTCTTTTTTAAGTCTTTTAGTGCAAAAATCCACTTTCCTTTGTACTTCTTCAATAAACGAGTGTCACTATCATGGGGATTTGACAAATAGGAGAGCTTGAGTGATGTATTACTTTGCCAGCGTGGCTCCCTAGTGTGTCAGAGGTGTCAGGGCATCTTCCTAGAAGGATTAATTTTATTTAAGTGAGGTAATTAGGGCGGGGTAATTTTGGGAAGACGGTGAACAGTAACAAACCATTTTTCCCGCCCTTTTATTTCTTCATCTCGTTTGGTAAGAGTTGACCGGGTAAAGGGAGTTGACTTGGGCTTAAGGTTTGGGCTTTTGGTAAAAGGGCTCCTATTTTGGTTTAGTTAATTAACAAACTAACGACCGTTAGTCCCTAAGTAATAAAGGACTAACGGTGTAATTTGTTTTAGGGTTTTTGGTGAGAATGGATTTAACATTAAGGGTATTTTGGGTATTTTGAAGGCTTTGGCATTTTGTGGTTTTGTCTTTTTGTGGGTTGACTTTGGTTTACTAAGGGTTGACTTTTGTTGACCTTTGATAGCATTCTCCCGACTCTCTTTTCTGTTCCCGTGTCCGTGATTGTCCGGTTTTGACCGTTTTCTTAAGATTTTTGCAATATCCGTACCTACACAATCACAAGGACAAAACAAGCAATATTCAAGCATTTAAAGCATAATTTTGTCTTTTGTTTCTTTTGTGTTTATAAATAAACTTAGAATATTTCGACTTTCGTTATTTCCATAACTATTAGGGATCATAGAATAAGATGCATTTTGATCCGAGAATGCCCCAAAAAGGATAAATTCATCGTTCCCGACTTTTCACTTATCCAAACCAAGCTTAAAACGAAATCACAGCTAAATATCAGTTAAGATGCTAACACTACTCATATTTGCAACTTGTGAACTTTTCACTCCTGATATTTATTATATCTTAAGTGAGTGTGCTATTTTGAATGTCAGCCATGGATCAAAGTTTTGCAACATACTATACTTTACGCTCCACCCGAGAATAATGAGTTTGAAGGCGAGATCATCCCATGTAGCGACTTTCGTCTCGGCACATCCCAACCTTGCGGCTAAGTGACCAGGCTTTTGACACCCCACAGAGACTAGTATCGGGACTCACGGACCTTAGGTTTCAAAAACTCTCAGGTTTCTTGATTATTCATAGCTTATAAAATAGAATAGTCAAAAGCATATTTGAATTTTAACAAAAAGAAATCAATTTATTAATTCAAACTTAATATTAAATATTTATGCAATTGTAACCCTTGACCTTTTAGAAGGCTGCAACATCGGTTGTGAGCCGGTAAGATGCAGCAAACTTTTATCAGTCTCGGATTTTTATTCTTACTATGGGCTTTCTTTAGAAGACTACCACATCGGTTGTGAGCCGGCAAGAGGTAGTAAACTTTTATCAACCCACAGCTTTTATTATTATTATATATTTTTTTATTTTTCATTATTTTATTCATCATTTTTTTTATATAGGAAGACTTCTTTTTGAAAAATTCAAGTATAAGTTTGAACTAAGACTAAAATTTTTGCTATATATTACATAAAAATTGTTGATTTAAGTTTAATCTCCAAAAATAGCACGTATATTAATCCGGTTAAGAGCTTATGAGAGAAAAAGTAACAAATTACATACATGAGCTCTTAAGATTTCCAACTAATCCTTGTTTAGCATCCCACTCATACTTAACTCTATCATTTTTCGTTCTTCGCGAATTTCCGCGAACGCTTAGCCTAAAAGTTAAGGAACAAGCTAGAGCTCAACACGCTCGATCGAGTCAAAATTTACTCTTATTCTACCCAGCAGGAAAGTCAAAATTGTGACAAAAACACTTATTTTATTTTTTTAAATTTTAAATTTTTTCATATTTTTGAAAATTTTGGTGGGAAAACAGGGTACGTGAGAACAACGGGCAAAAGTAGGTAAGATTATATCGAAGATATACTACCCCATACTAAAATTAAACATTGTCCTCAATGTTTCCTAGCCTAAGACTTAAAAACCCCATACTAGAACTCAAAAAGGTCGAATGCATAACTCAAGCCTGAAGAAAGTATCACAAAAATCTTAAGCCGTTTATTAAGTGTGCTAAAAGATAAATGTTAGTCGATAATAATCTTTAGGATATCGGATTTCCCCAAACTAATGGCAAGCAAAGGCTAGGAAGCTCGAGTGGACCGGGACAAAACACCGAACACGAGAGTCTTCAGAAAATTTTGGGTCAATCCTGCAAACAATCACAAGTACAAACAACAACAAGAATCGGAAGAGTACAAGCCTCCTCACATCACAATAGAAATAAGAAAGAAAATAGAAAATGGATAAGCATGGGGTGCCTCCCACGAAGCGCTTTGTTTTTGGTAACCGAGTCACATAGCTTGACTCGATCCCTGAATTCATTCGTCCTTAGGGAAAGTCTGGAGATCCGGGACAACCATGGTTGGTGTGTCCCCTCTGAAGTAGTGCTTGAGTCGGTGGCAGTTAACTTTGAAGTTTGATCCGTCGGTATGAGATAATTTTGCAGTGCCATATGGAAAAACTTCGGTTATGGTGAAAGGGTCGGACCATCGGGTTTTAAGCTTTCCCGAGAATATCTTTAGACGAGAGTTGAAAAGCAAGACTTGATCACCAACATTGAAAATGCGGTTTTTGATCTTTGAGTCGTGAAGCTTCTTTGTCCTCTCCTTATAAATCAAAGAATTCTCGTATGCTTGATCACGAAGCTCATTAAGTTCATTAAGTTGCAGCTTACGGTGATCGCCCGCGGTTTTAAGATCGAAATTAGCATGTTTTAATGCCTAATACGCTCTATGCTCTAATTCGATAGGTAGATGACACGGCTTTCCATACACGAGCTTGTAAGGGGTGCAACCAATTGGTGTCTTATAAGCGGTACAGAATGCCCATAGAGCGTCATCAAGCCTATCGAACCATGAGGCACGGTTTTCTCCAACTATTCTTTCTAAAATACGCTTTAACCCACGATTCAACACCTCGACTTGACCACTCATTTGAGGGTGGTAAGCGGTAGCAAGACGATGAGTGACCTCATACTTAGACATTACTTTAGCAAATTTTTCATTACAGAAATGGGTCCCATGATCGCTTATAATAGCTCTTGGTGTACCGAATTGGGCAAAAAGAGATTTCAAAAACTTAACTACAACTCTAGCATCGTTAGTGGGGAGCGCCTTTGCTTCAACCCATTTGGATAGGTAATCAACTGCTACGAGTATGTACTTATTTCATCTAGATGACGGAAATGGTCCCATAAAGTCTATGCCCCAGACATCAAAGATTTCACACACTTGGATGGAATTTTGTGGCATCTCATCACGTTGTAAAATTTTTCCCTGACGCTGGCATGAGTCACAGTTTTTGACTAACTCATGGGCATCTTTGTAGATTGTGGGCCAATAAAATCCTGAGTCAAAAACCTTTTTGGCGGTGTAGTTGGCACTATAATGTCCCTCGATGGGTCCACTATGGCAAGCTGTGAGGATGTCGACAGCTTCTTGGCCTGAAACACATCGTCGGATCACTTGATCCGCACAGGTTTTGAATAGAAAAGGGTCATCCCAAAAATAGTGTTTGACTTCTTTGAAAAACTTGTTTTTCTGCTGGGTTGACATTCCTTTGACAATGAAATTCCCCGCGTAGTAATTTGCATAATCGGCAAACCACGGGGTACTTGGGTCACCACGAGAAGTCACCATATTAAGTGTCTCGAGAGGAAAATTTTCGTTTATTTCCTTTGGATCGAGAACATTTTCATACGGGTTTTCTAATCGGGAAAGATGATCGGCTGCGTAGTTCTCGGCTCCCTTCGTATCAATTACTTTAAAATTGAATTCCTGAAGAAGGAGAACCCATCTTAGCAATCTTGCCTTGGCATCTTTCTTAGCAAATAGGTACTTAAGGGCGGAATGGTCCGTATACACTATGCTTTTATTCATGATGAGGTATGACCAGAATTTTTCGAAAGCGTACACCACAGCTAACATTTCCTTTTCCGTTGTGGTGTAGTTCGATTCCGCCTCGGTCATTGTTTTGCTTGCATAATGTATAGGCCTAAAGTGTTTCTCAATTCGTTGCCCCAGAACCGCACCTATGGCATAGTCGCTTGCATCGCACATAAGCTCAAAGGGCTGGTCCCAGTTGGGGGCAATCAGAATTGGAGCTTCGGTTAATTTCTTCTTTAAGGTCTGAAAAGCTTGAATGCATTCCTCGGAGAAAATGAAAGGAGTGTTTTTCTCAAGGAGATGAGTCATGGGTCGAGAAATTTTTGAAAAGTCCTTGATGAATCTACGATAAAAACCTACATTTCTGAGAAAACTCCTAATACCCTTGATGGTAGTTGGGTGAGGTAACTTAGCAATGACGTCTATTTTGGCTTTGTCAACTTCAATTCATTTCTTTGAAATTTTATGTCCAAGTACAATGCCTTCTTTCACCATAAAATGGCTTTTTCCAATTTAGAGCCAAATTAGTATCTTCACACCGTTTAAGCATTTTTTCTAAATTGGAAAGGCACGTTGAGAAAGAATTTCCGAAAACTAAAAAGTCATCCATGAAAACTTCCATTGTCTTTTCAATCATATCATGGAAAGTAGCCATCATACACCTCTGTAACGTGCCTGGTGCATTGCATAAGCCAAAAGGCATGTGGCGGTAAGCAAACGTTCCGTATGGGCAGGTGAATGTGGTCTTTTCCTGATCTTTCAGATCGATTGGTATTTGAAAGTAACCCGAGAAACCATCGAGGAAACAATAGTATTCGTTTCTTGCGAGTCTCTCAAGCATTTGATCCATAAACGGCAAAGGGAAGTGGTCTTTTCGGGTGGCTTTATTCAACTTACGATAATCAATACAAACTCTCCATCCCGTTACAAGTCTAGTTGGTACTAACTCATTTTCATCATTGGTTACTACGGTCATTCCTCCTTTCTTTAGTACATAGTGCACTGGGCTTACCCAAGGACTATCCGAGATTGGGTAGATCAATCCAGCGTCAAGAAGTTTTTCAACTTCTTTCTTAATGACATCATGGATCTTTGGATTAACCCTTCTCTAATGTTGGATCACTGGTTCATAGTCCTCTTCTATAAGAATTTTATGAGAACAAAATTCCGGGTTAATACCCTTTATGTCGGAGAGTTTCCAAGCGATTGCTCGCTTTCGGGACTTTAGAACCTTTATGAGAGCGGCCTTTTCATCGACACTCAAATCTTTGGCAATTATGACTGGCAACTTGTTGTTGTCTTCCAAAAATGCATATTCGAGATGAGGCGGTAAGTCCTTAAGTTCGACCTCGGGAGGTTCATCAATTGAAGATTTGGCAGTTTTGGCTTCACACAGTTTAAGTTCCTTTCTGATTTCCGGCAAATAATTTCCTTGGTTCGGAGGTGGTGAAGGATCACTATTAAGGAGTAATTCGTGAATAAGAATGTCCCCCTCTGGGTCATAATAGGATTCATCAACTTCCGGTGAAGTTGGATCGTCGGCTAGAGCAAGAAAAGCATCAGCTTCTTCTAGAAGTAGAAAATCACTATCCCCGAAAGGAGTGAGAGTCGGAGAAGAATTTGAAACTATCGGGTCATATCCGGGAGTGGGATTGCCACTGGCGATCACGTCTGAAAATCCTAGAACTTCCTGAGAATACTCCTCACAAGCTAATTCAACAACGTCGATTCGATTCGCCGTCATATCATTATAATTAACCGAGTATCTCGAAGTTTGATCAAGATTGTAAGTAATGGCCTCATTGTCTACTCGAAGGGTTAATTCACCTTCGTACACGTCTATCAAAGCACGACTGGTCTTAAGAAAACACCTCCCGAGAATTAGAGGTACTCGAGGGTCTGGTTCAAAATCTACGACCACGAAGTCGGCTGGAAACTGGAATACACCAACTTTAACGTTGACATCTTTAGCAATACCGATTGGTCGGAATAGAAAGGCCTCAAGTTCTAGTGTCATGCACGTCGAGTCATGTTTGGAAAGGTTAAGCTTTTCCACACGAAAAAGGTGGGCATGAGATTTATGCTCGCGCCAAGATCGGCCAAGGCTAAGCACTCATCCATTTCCGGGAAATTTACATGAATAAAGAAAAAAAGAAGGAAAAAAGAAAGAGAGAAAAAAAAAAATGAAAAGAAAAAAAGAAACAAAAGAAAAAAAAAAAGAAAAGGGTATAAAAAAAAAGAAGAAAGAAAACAAAAAAAAAAAAAAAAGAATAAAAAAGGAAAATATAAAAAAAAAAATCAAAAAACGAAAAGAAAAAAAAGGAAGAAAAGAAAGGAATCAGGCCGGGTCACCAAGTTTTTCGGGTAAACTTTGTTAAAGTATGACCGCCGAGCAAATGTTTCGTTCAAGGGGTTCTAACCATTTCACTAAGTTTTACTTTAATTTTTGATTAAGGCTTTTTAGAGTGAAGCCAAATTTCGGCATTAGAGTCAAAGGCATCATAGAGCTAATTTCAAAACTCATATCTTTAAAGATTTCATAGAATTTCTCAATTTGTTCGTTAGCGTTTTCACGGCGCTTCTCATCATTTCGCCTTGAAGGATAAGGAATTGACGGTTTCGGGTTTAGGGCAGACGGCGCACTAACCGGGAGCAACAGACTGCTCGAAACCGAATTGGTTTTACAACTGGGACAACCGGAGGGTGGACATCTTTGGTATTTTCGTTATTAGTAGGAAAAACCGTATCCTTTGTCACCTCGGTTCTACGTTCCACTACTTTAGGAGAAGAAGAAGTAGGAATCGTAGGTCCTTGATAAACAACCCCGCTTCGGGTAGTAATACCCTTCAAGTCTTCCTTCGGGTTAGTAATCGTATTACTAGGAAGAGAACCTGAACTCGAAGACGAAGCGGTATTGGAATTTATGAATTTAGAAAGCATTTCCATAAAATTTGTCATTCTGTGTTTTGTCAACCTTGGCCTTGAAGTTCGCATAATTACCTTAATACTGCATCATTAGCCTTGACGTAATTCTCAAAATCGGTTTTTGAAACACCTTGCATTTGCGGAGCGGGAGCTTGATAAGGGTGAGCTTGGTAAACCGGCGGTTGACTAGTCGGAGGTTGATAAATTTGTCCTTGGTTGAAGTTATTTCCACGGTTTTGATTGAAATTGGTTCCCCGATTTTGGTTGAAATTATTTCCTTGATTCTGATTGAAACAGTTTTGATTGTTTTGAAAGAGGAAAACAAGTGAGGTCGGATTTGTTTCGCAACATCCGGAGTCCTAGAATTGGTATTTTCCTTTGATTGAAATTAGCTTGGTAGCACTTAAGAAACGAACTCTTGAATTGTTGTCTCCGAAAAAACACATGCCAGTCGTGGCGGGACATTACAATAGGAGATGACATCTCCACAAGTTTATACAACTCTGCTCGACGCTTTTACGGGCACGGGAGCTTGGGCTTTTTGCTTGTCGATAAGCATAATCTTCATCATATTCTTAAGTTCAGAAACTTCAGTTGTAAGAGCAGCAACATCGGGTGAAATTCCGGGGTTAGCTAGCTCTAACTCCACTTAGCAACGACTACCTTGTGTTCGTGAATTACGAACATTTTGATTACTCTCGATAATTCTCAAGCATTCACGAGGCATCTTATCCAAAAAGTTTCCACCCGCAACGGAATTCAACGAATCTTAATCATTAGCATTTAAGGCATTGTAAAACGTATCTAGTTGATGTAATTCTGAAAATCCGTGATGTGGGCATGCTCGAAGAAGATCATTAAATCGATCCCAAGCCTCGTAAAACGACTCGTCAAATCTTTGTTGAAATCTCGTGATTTCGTTTCGAAGATTTGTCGTTTTCGAAGGAGGAAAGAATTGATTAATGAATTTTGAAACAAATCATCCCATGTCAAAATTAGATCGAGAGGTTCATTTCACTAGCCAAATCCGGATGAACCTTCGAGAGAAAATGGAAAAGCATAGCTTAATTGACTATTTTTTTGCCGGGAACGTCCAGGAATCTCATCGTTGAGGTGATCTTGTTGAAATAACGGATGTGAGCATGTGGATCCTCTTTATCATGTCCGAAAAACTGCTTGTTTTGAACAAGATTGATCAAACCATGCTTTAACTCAAAATTAGCATTGATTTCGGGAATTACGATTGCATCCTCGTACCCTCGTAGGGCTTGGAGCAATTCCGCCATAGTCCGGTTATCGGCCATTGGAACTAGGGGAGGATTATCAAAAGGTTCTTCTAAATTAAACGGTTCTACAACAGCCGGTGGGGCTTGTTGTTGACAATTATGTATGGCGGGTTTAAGAACGAGTGCGCATGCACAAAATAGAAAAAGAAAATTTATACTATTTTTTTTTGGATTTTTCAATTTATTAACAATCTATTTTAACGGATAACGAGAAGACAACTTAAACCAAATAATCAAATTTACTTCACGGTAGCTCTTAAAAATTTTACTTTTTAAGGTGAGTCGTTCCTCATAAATGACACAAATGGCAAGTTTTTAAATTTTTTGTTTGGGAACTTATTGATGGATAATACTTCAATGGAAGGTATTATTTGTTGTTGTTCTTTTACCAACTTTGTTTATTTTTATATTTTTTTATGGGCAATTTTTTTATATTTATTATTTTTTTTATTATTATATTTTTTTATGATAATTATACTAATAAAAGAAAAGAAAAATATTTTTTTACTCTTTACTTTTTTTTTTGATTTTTATAAAAGCGTAACTTTCGAAAATGAAAGGTTCTTCAAATCACGATCGACAAATCCAAACGAAGAAATCGTAATCACAAATCCCCGGCAACGGCGCCAAAAATTGACATAGCAATTCTATACACGTAAGATAATATACTTATAAGAGAGCTTTAAGAAAATTCCAAAAGTGACCCTTAAGGAAAATTCACTCAAATATATATATAATATTATACGTATATTAACCAGGAAGTATGATTCTCGGGTCGTTATTCCTCAATGATTTATAAAATTGAAACCACGTTTGAATTTAGACAATGATTTGAATAAGTTTGAAGGTTGGATTGGTTATCTATTTCTACGAATTAAAATCAACAATTAAAATAAGCAAACGATGACAATTAAGCAAGAAAACAAATAACGGGCACGAAGAAAACGCGACAAATAAACAACTAAGATAAAATTAAAACCTACGAATGCAAATTTAATTTCTAAACCTAAATTAAGACAAAAGAAAATTTTAAGAAAAAGAAAAAAAAATTGTATTTATTATGAATTAAAAACTAAATTAATGTATTTAAATTCCTAGAAAATAGCAAATTAATTCCTAAACATTCTAAAAATGATTTTCTAACTTAGAAAAGTCTAAAATATTATAAAAACTCAAAAAACTATTTTTAACTATTTTGAATATTAAAATCCTATTTTTTAAAACTAAATTAAAAAGTTAAAAAATGGAAATTTAAATCTAAAAGTGGTGAAAATGATTTTAATGTTTATAAACCTAAAAGTATTTATTCTATAACAAAAAATTATTTTTTGTAATTTTCTAAAAACGGAGAGCGAGGCGGGTGGGTTGGGGTGAGAGATGGAGGAGGGTGTCGGTGAGAGGGGGGGGGGGATGATGGGGGGGGTGGGGGGGGGGGGGTTCGAAATTTTTTAAACTAAAGGGGGGAAAATGGGGGGAAGGGGGGGAGTAGGGGGGAGTTGGAAATGGAAGAGCGAGAAGGGGGGGGGGGGGGTGGGGGGGGAGGGGGTTGTAAGAAAAAATAGAAAAATCACAAAAAAAATCCTAAATGCAATAAGGAATGCAGGAAAAATTAACACAAATGCCCAGCTTATCTAATAAGCTGGGAAATAGCCTAAATAAGCTGCGGCTTATGTTTAAGAACTAAAAGGTAAAGTGTGTATAAGAGACAAATGAAAACAAAAGATTGAAGATGAGCTATTTTGAACACAAGGTAAGAGTATGTATTTGTATGCAAGAGGTCTTGGGTTCAAGTCCCAGCCCCCCCTTAAAAAACCTTTTTTTTATTTTTTTTTATTTTGGAAAACTTTAAAAACAAAGTGGAAGATAAGCTATAAATAAACAACTTTTGTGAAAATAATTTTTTTGAAAACTGAAAAATAAGCAGAGAAAAGGAATTAAAAGCAACAGGTTTACTAGCTACTTTCTTTTTGGCTTTTTCTATCTTTAAGAACTCTAAAGCTAACACTAAGCTATATTAATGAAACAATAAGCTATCTCTTATATTAAACCTATCATATTGAGCTAAATGAACTAAAATTAAGCAAAATAAGATAGGCTATAAGCTGGAAAATCTCAAAAAACTCTTATGAAAGCTTTAAACCAAACAACCCTTACACCCTATTTTGAACTTATTTTTAAGCAATCAAATAAACTCCTCAAGAACTGAAACTTACTTTTTATGAAAGCCTGGCTTAAATGCTACAAGGAAAAGCTTTTTACAAAAATTTTGAACAATGAGAGCTTTTAGAAAACAAACTCCTTAGTCAGTGTGTTCTTACTTTTCCCTTTTTTTTGAATATTAAAAGAAGAAATGCTATTATTGAGAGCAAAATCAGATAATCTAAAGAACTTTTTAATGAAAATTAACTTGAAACAGATGAACTACTACCCTAGATCTATTAGTAAACCAAAAATAAAAAACCTAAATGTTACTTATACTATCTGAAAATTTGACTTTAAAAAACTACTTCGCACTTATGTTTACCATGGTGCAGTTTGCACCAATTTGAACCAAACTTGAAAACTACCTAATGCAGACTTGAGAAAATGATTCTAACATACTAGAAACATACAACTAAAGGTAATGGAAGCAATTACCCAATCTAGGACTGAATTAAGCTAATTATTGCAAATATCCTTAATAAATTATAACTTGCACTAACCTAACCTTATGAAATCCTTTATTAACCTATTCTAACTTATGAAATTTAGCTTAAACAAACTTAAATGAGAATTAAATCAAAATCACAAGACCAAATGGCCACTAGCTGTTTTACCTTATGGTTAAAACTACTATGCCAAACACTCCTTTAAAAAACCTTCAAACTCATTCTAGCTTATGAAGAAGAGATTTAGCATTCAAAACTCAAATACCAAGACAAACACTTTAACAATCTTATTTAGCATTAATCAACAAGAAAATAAGCCAGAATCTATAAGCTACTGACTATGCTAATTATTTTTTAGATTTTAAGATTTTTAAGACAGAATGAAGGAAACTTAGATCTACTCTATGGATTTCAAAAACAGATAATCAAAAGCACTCAATTAACATAACAACACAATAATAAGCACTATTAAGCAACAAATAAGTTGTTTAAGCAATTTATAAGCTAGGAAAACTTAAGACCGAAAAGGAAAAAAACTTACATTTGCTTTAGCTTAACAAAGGCTCAAATTGCTCAAAGAGCTGTCTACAAGCTCTAGCTTTTTACAAGATACAGCTAGTTAAACCTCCATAAAGCTCTTCCAGGTTAAGCTTAATCATCCAAAGCTACTAATTTCCATATAGCATAGGTATTTAGATAATTTAAAGGTTTAAATAGATTAATGATTAAATTTAGCTCAATTCCAAGCTTAGAGACTTGAGAAGAGCTTAAGGTCCCATAAGCTCTTCCCTTGTAAGCTTATCATCCAAGGCTCAATATCCATATAGCAAAGGTATTAAGCTGATTATTAAGGTTTGAGTAGATTAGATGACTAATTTGAGCTCAATCTAAGCTTATAGACTCAGAGAGCTTATGATGAGCTTGTGAGAAGCTTATGAAACAGTAACATGAACATTTGAATTTGTAAAAGCTTAATAGTAAAAACAGTTTATGTAAAAGCAAAGATGATTTTATTAACTGAAAATTGATTACAAGATACTGAAGATGAGATTACAATAAGCTGAAAAAGTAAATTACATAAGCTAAAGTTTAAAAAACTAAAAATTACAATTAAGCTAAATTAAAAAGTAGAAAAAAAACTAAGATTCAAAAGTGACATGTGTGTGAGTGTGGCGGGCTATTTATAGCCTGAGAATGAAGCTTCTAGGAGTCTTGCCCGCTCCTCTTATCCATCATCTTAGCCCTTGATTAGTGTGCTTTCTTACATGTCCCGCGTGTCACTCTTGTGGGATTCCACCAATGAGAGGCTCTCAATGACGTTTTCTTGTGTCAGCTTGGACCTTATCACTTGAATTGTCTTGCCACCTCACTAATTTTAATTAACCTTATGTTTTGAGCTCGTGGTAAAATGATAGGGACGATGAATAGTAACAACTGATTTACCCTCCATTTTTACGAGTGGGGGTTTGACTTGGTTGGGTTTTATTTAAAAGGATTAGGCCGTAGGTTATTTTAATGGGTTGGGTTCTGTTTTATGGGTTAATATAAGATAACGAGCGTTATCTCTTATAGTATAAAGAGATCACGACCGTTAGGGTTTAGGGGCCTTTTGTGTAATTTGTTTAAATTGAGGGACTGTTTTGGGAATTTTTGGATTTTGTCATTTAGTGAGTTGACTTTGGTTGACCAAAGGTTGACTAGAGTTGACTTTTGACCTTTCTTGTTATCAAATCCTTGGCTCTTGTACACTCTTTTCCGTCTCGTGTCCGTGTTTGTTCGGTTTTGACCGTTTTCTTGCGATTTTTGCTATATCCATACCTACATAATCACAAAGACAAAACAAGCAATATACAAGCATTTTAAGCACAATTTTGTCTTTTATGGGTCATTTTTGATATAAAAGTTTGGGTTTGCCCTTTAGGTACCTAAAAATTCTTTTAGCACTTAAATGAGAGGTCTTTGGAGTGACTTGAAACCTAGAACAAGCACAGACTGCAAACATAATGTCAGGCCTAGAAGCAGTCACATACATTAAGGCAGTTAAGAAATGGTGGTAGCAAATTAAAACCAGGAGCCAATCAATTGACCTATAGAATGGACCATCAACATCACTGGCTTCCCTCATCTTTGACTAAAGGCTTCTGCGTCTCCAATTGTCTTAACTCGGCATTCTTATCCACTTGCAAAGTCAAACTTCTTCAGGATTTCAGCAACATACTTATCCTGGCTAATAAATATACCATTTGGTTTCTGTTTGACTTGTAGGGCCAAGCAAGAATAATGACTCTTTGTCCCATTGACCTTCATACGAAATCTAAACTCTTCATCAATGCCTCAAACTCATCACACCAAGACTTCTTTGTAGACCCAAAGATGATATCATCCACATAGACTTGAACTAAAATGATATCATGTTTGTCCTTCTTTAGGAAGAGAGTTTTGTCAATTGTCCCTCTTCTGTATCCATTCTTCAACAAGAAAGTGGATAAAGTAGCATACCATGCTCTAGGAGCTTGATGTAACCCATACAGAGCTTTAACCACTTTGTAGACTTTCTTAGGATACTTAGGATCTAGGAAACCTGGTGGTTGAGACACATATACCTCTTCATCAATCTTGCCATAGAGAAAGGCACTTTTCACATCCATCTGATAGACTATAAAGCCCATATATGAGGCAAATGCTAAAAAGATCCTTATGGCTTCAAGCCTAGCCACAGGAGCAAAAACCTCATCATAGTCTATTCCTTCCTCTTGCCTGTGTCCCTAAGACAAACTAATCTAGCTTGTTCCTGACAACCACTCTCCTTTCATCCTTCTTATTTTCGAGTACACCCACCTATGTACCGATAGCCTTTTTCCATAAGGCCAATCACTAGAATCCAAAACCTTCTTTGAATCTCAAACTGCAACATTTCTATCTTGCATAGCATCAACCCAGCTTTCATCTTCAAGAGCTCTGAAATCTTCTGGGGGGTTTCATGTTGAGATAGAAAACCAAAGCAAATAACAAAGATGAAAGTCCTTATGATTGTTTCTCCTTTGCTTTTGAACATAACTAACAAAAGCATGAGCTTCAAAACTTTTATTGACTTTGCTTCTGTTATGTACTCCTATGTTGCGATCTCCTAAAATAAAGTTGAAGGAGAAGGGATTTAATTCTTGATGTGGGAATAGGACTAACATTCACAACAGTTTCCAAATTTGTGAAGTCAGCCTCTGCACCCTCATCATCATAAGATGAATGTGTAAAGATACCATCAGTAGTATCTTGATGAATATCCTCAAGTGGAGGTATTTCAGAGTCATCTTCTTGGGAATTGGTTGTGTCAGAAATAGAAAGTCCCTCATTTGGACTGGCAGTACTAACTGGTATGCTAACGGTATTAACAAAGTTAGTACCGCTAGCTTTAGCTGTTGTGCTAACAGTACTAAAAATGTTAGTACTGCAACTTTAGCAGCTCCTGCCTGAGTAACCAAGTTCTCAGTTTCTTGTTCAAGATTCTTCCTGAGAGCTTCAGCTTCCTTATTAGCTTCCTTTTCTTGCCTTTGAAGTCTTGCAAGATCATCCAGAAAGACTTGTTCTTCCTCTCTTGGACCTCCTATCTTGTTAGCTGATTTTGAAGCAAATGGGTTTGTTGAAGAATAGGAATGCCATATTGGGAGTTCAAAGCAGTCTTGATCAGTTTCATCTTCTTTTTCAGAATCCTCAGCATCAATTTTGTCTTTTGTGCCTGTATTTTGGTTAGATTCTTGTTGACCTGCATGAATGTTAGCTTGATTCTCTGATCTAACAGTCTGATAGTTCATAGAATCAGTCAAATACTCCCAGGTCAAAAAGCCAATTTTGTCCTTTCCCTCGCAACATTAGGTTTGTTTTTTCTAAGAAGTTTATGTGCAGGTTTTCTTCGTACTCTTTGTTTCTTAAATTGTAAACTCTAAAAGCCATGCTTTGTAGAAGAATACCCAAACCAAAAATCCCTCATTACCAGATATTCCGAGCAAACTTGCCCCAAGATGTCTATTGTGTTTCGAGATGGTCACAATGGCACCCACAAAAGGTCTTATATAACTATAATTGTGTCTTATACCAGTTAAAAGTTAATAAGGTTGGTCTTATAAGATGCTTGTCACTAATACCCATTTAGCACAAAACAAGCAGTACTAAACTGCTTCAGCCCACAAATGTTAGGTAAAAATGAAGTCTGCAAGCATGGTCCTTGCAGCCTCAATAAGGGTCCTGTTCTTTCTCTTAGCAACTTCATTTTGTTGTGGAGTTCTGGCATTACTGTACATTCCCTCATTGATCCCATTTTAAAAACCCCACATAATTCATAATATCCCTATTTTAAATACTGTTCATTATCACATCTAATAGTTGTAAAACCTTTTGGGATATAATTGTTCTCTATTTGTCTTATAAAGTCTTAGGATTGCACAGTTTTCATCCTTAGTTCTTAAGAAAATGTCCAACTAAATCGCTAAAATCATCAGTGATAACCAAACAATAGTCTTATACTTGATGGTTATACTTCTATATCCCGATGTAGGGTCCAAAACAAGGTCCATATGAAGAAGTGTAGGGGGTGGCAAAAGAGCTAACTACTTGGCCTTACAAGAAGCTTTTGTGTTACTTTTCCTTTCTGACGAAGCCAACACAAGGTGGGCATGTTTGAAAAAAGCTTGGTAGGTAAACCTCGTTACAAGGTTTTCCCTTCACAAGTCTGTTAGATTTTTGAATTTTACATACCCAACCTCCTATGCCATAAGTTAGATTCATCAGTTGTAGCCTTTGCAATTAAACAAGCCAAACCTCCTAAAGGAACAATGTTCTCTAAATTGAAACTATACATATTGTTTTGTCTGGGGACTTTAAGTAATATTTGATTTTCATCAGGTAACTTAAAATCAGGAGACAAAACAAGACATTCATGTAGTAAAACAGAACCTTGTTCTTTTTGTCACATATTTGTGACACAGAAAAAATTGAATGGCTGAAGTTCTTTTCACAAGCTTACATCTTCAAAATCTAACTTACCAGTTTTTATTTTCCCTTTACCAGTAATATATCCTTTACTATACCAACCTTATTACCCCACGTACACCTCCGACAGACTTACCAATACATGGCCTTCAAAATCGAACGTAGAACACACTACTGAGCCTTTACTACCAACCCGCAAAATAGAGCGCAACCAGTACCACCAAAGGCAATAGGGCCACCATTAAAGTCTTGAAAGTCCAAGCAAGGGTAAGCCTTGTTTCCCTGTCATGTGCCTGGAACATCCACTATCAATAATTCCTTAACTCTTTAGGAGCTCTAATGGGATTATCCTAGCACATTTAAAAAGAAAGAGAAATAGACATATCTTAGGGACCCAAGCTATTTGGGGCTTGAGTCCTGCCTAGTGGATCTTGAAGAGTAATAAATTTTCTAGAGGCTAGATCACCATTGTATTTGGAGAGAAATATTGGTAGTATCCTTTGTCATCTCCATTTACACAACCTGCGAGGACTTAACTTCAGTCTCCCATTTTTCCTCCAACAGTACTAACTTCTTTTACCTTAATAGTATAAACTTTTTGGTTTGAAAAATTTGTTCTTAGTACTGTTGTTCTTTTGAAAGGCCTTGATGATGGTGAATGAATTTTGTTAAAGACATTTGTCTGGACTAAACAACATTCACAATGGGCTTAAACAGTATTAACTTTCAGAGCGTGCTATTTAGTACTGTCTGTTGGTTACGTTTTTGTCTAGCGGTACTTAATTTGTTAGGTACTGCTAGCCTTTAGCAGTATTAAACTGGATAATTCCCAGTTCTTGTTTGTACTGCTAAAGAAACAAATTGATTTTGTTTGTTTACCCTTTGAACATTGTTCCATGTTGGTTTCCTCTCCCCTTTGCCCTTACCCTTAGACATATTTTGTTTGCTTAGTGCAACTTGTTTAGCCAATTTTACATGATAATCATAATCTCTTATTAAATGACTAAAAATAAAACTACACAGACAAAACATTGCTCTTAGTCAGTAAACCTCTGCCCAACTCTTGTTTGTTAACTTAGGTTTATGACAATGTGTAGAACTGCATTCCTTAACATTTTCCCTAGGAGTTTTTACTTGTCTTGATAGCAAACTAGGTGTATCAGGTCCTTTATTTAGTACAATACACATGCTCATCATCACTATCTGATTCATACTCCTCAATAATAGGAGCATCAGACCAAACCTTAGGTTGAACTTCTACATTTGATTCATTGACAACTGGTTCAGACACTAATTCAGAAGGTTATGTAATAATGGTTCGAGTCACAGTATCAAGTTCAATGTTTGAGAATCAAATTCACTTGTTTAGTCTTTTGTGGACCATAATGTATAATGTATCAAGCTAATTCAACATCAGGTCCAAGGGCAAATATTCCCTGCATGGGTGGGGGTACTGCTTGCATTTCAGAATGTTTACCAAGCCTTTTATGCAAAGGTAGATTTTCAAAATCACTTTTATTGCACCTAAAGACACTTTGGAAACTTCATTTTCATAACTCAAAATCCCACTATATCTGTAGTCACCATATCCGAGCCCAAATTTATCACTGGCAAACATAAGGATAATTACCAATTTTACCAAGAATTTTTGTTGAAGAATATTCCATTTGTCTACTATTACTTCCAATCATCTTTTTCTTTTTGAGCTTTAGCCAACAATTTCTTATGGTATGTAAGAACATCTGTTTTGTCATCTAAATCTATTTTCATAAATTTGATTTTTTGTTCATACCAAAGTTGACCTTGTTGATGGGCAACTAACTGTGCTTCAACTTTCTTAAGACCTTGAGTATAAGCCTTTATTTCTACGCTAGCATCACTAAGTTGCTCTCTCTGAGCATCATATAGTCTTTTAAGGTTACATAATAACTCTTTAGCACTCATTTGAATCATACCTGTGTTCTGATCCTGGAGCTGTTGCTAGCCATGAAACAAAGTTTTTCATCATCTTCTGAATGAGTTGTCCAGTCAACACTTTCTCCATCAACTGTCACCATTGCTTTAGATTCTTCTTTCTTTCCAGTTCTGCTCCCATCTTTATTTCCAGGATTCCATCCATCTCTCCTCCTGTTATCTTCCTTTGTTCTACACTCCTTCAAAAATGCCCCTGTTTTGTGGCAGTTGTAGCATCCAACTTTGGTTTTAATCAAAACCAACATGTACTTTGCATCAAACTATACTTTCGTACCCGGTCTTTTTGTGAATTTCTTTATCCCATGGAGATCATTGCCACTGCCATTAAGTCCATTTCTTCACAGGTCATATTCATCACCTTCAAGTCCTCATGATCCAATATGAGACAAACTTTGATTGGCTTGCAAGCAAGGAATAGTGGATGATAGTTATGTTCATGCTTTGAAATAATAACCACAAGTATTGGAAACACCATGAGCGACTACGAACATCAGTAGTACTGCTGGAGTATTTAAGAAACCAAATGCTACATTTTGCAAGTTGGAAGATGATGCAGTAAGAGCCTTTACATCATTTTCAAAGACTCTTAGATTGTTGTACAAGTCATCCAAAACTGGAAACGTTTCCCATGCATATTTTCCCTGATTGTTTCCTCAAATAATAAAGGAAACTTGTAACCAACAGAAAGGTAGAGAATCTTAGAATATCTGATTTGCATCTTCAGTAGATACACCTGCTCCATGAATCTCTAACTGACTGAGAAGACTTTGGAATCTCTCATATCCTTTGTGAATACCATCTATGTTGGATACAGTGAATCCTTCAAACTGTTGCTTCAAGATGTACTTCTGCATCTTTTTGGATTCATCATTTCCACCAAATCTGGATTTGATGGCATACCACAAGTCTTTGCATCAGACATCATAATGGAGATATTTAGCTAATGATCTTCTGGTATGGCCATTAGCAGTTGTACCTAAGCTTTCTTTCTCTTTCTCTGTCCACTACTCTCTGCTGTTTAGAGGGCAAAAGTAAAGTTGTTTCCTGTGGTAACAGTTGTGAACTCGACACAGGACCATTCCCATTTTGGATAACCTCCCAAATTGGATAGTCTGTATGAGCCAAGTAGTGTTCCATCTTCATAGCCCATATGTCATATTCTCCCTTTTTGAGAATAGGCAGCTTTATTGTTGAGACAGTAGGCGGATTTTGTTGTGTTGTTTTTGTTGTGTTGCTGTGAGGTGGTGTAGTGATTCCCTCATCTTTGTGTTACAGACATGTTTAGATTGTTGGTTTGAGATGAAATAACTGGTTTTTTAACTGTTCTCTTGTTCAAGTTTCTCAAAGCTCTAACCACTTGAAGGTCCTTGAAAACTGAATGGATCTTTAGGCAGCTATAAAGGATGATAGCAAGATATAAATACAAGTACTGATGAAGAAAACAATGAACTATGAATACTATGTGTTAATGCGAAACTTAACACAGGTATCCAAGAAGAACATTGAACAACTGAATAACAACTTATTAAAGTGTTTCTTGAGGATTTCAGATTGCTAACTATGATATATAATTTTCTAAACTTCTGTATTCATATATATTCAACACACATATCTCTAACTATGCCAAAGGTGATCCTTTTATATACTAAGGATAACACTAAAAGGCTTATAAATCTTTTTCTAAAATATCTCATAAATATCTTTTAAATATCTTCTCAACGGTACTAACTAACTTTCTACTAACGGTACTAACTAACTAACAGTACTAACTATTTTGTACTATCGGTACTAAGTATAACTGATGGTACTAACTATTTGTACTGTCGGTACTAAGTTAAGAAAACATTAATCCTAACACGTTATTAGTAGGAAAAACCGTGTCCTTTGTTACCTCAGTTCTATGTTCCACTACTTTAGGAGAAGAAGTAATAGGAATCGTAGGTCCTTGATAAACAACACCGCTTCGGGTAGTAATACCCTTCAAGTCTTCCTTCGGGTTAGTAACCGTGTTACATGGAAGAGAACCTGAACTCGAAGACGAAGCGTATGGATTTAACTAACTTAGAAAGCATCTCCTGTTAAATTTGTCATCATGGTTTTGTAAACCTTGGCCTATGATTTTGTATATTCCCTTAATATCTGCATCATTAGCCTTGACAAAAATTTACAGACGAAATAATTATCCAATTATCGGTCTGTTGAAACACCTAGCATTTGCGGAGCGGGAACTTGATAAGGTTGAGCTTGGTAAACTAAGGTGGTTTGACTATGGAAGGTTGGTACACTGACCTTGGTAGAAGTTATTTCTCCGGTTTTTGATTGAAATTGTTCCCCAATTTTGGTTGAAATTATTTTCCTTGATTCTGATACGAAAACGGTTTTGATTATTTGTGAATTCGTAGTAAAACTAGGAGTCGGATTTGGTTTGCAAAACCATGCGAGGTCCAAGAATTGGTATTTTCTCTGATTAAAACTGGCACATCCAGCTTGTGACAACGTACTTCTGAATGTTGTCTTCGATAACCTAGCCATTATGGCTGTACAATTTCCTATTAGAGAAAGAGCACCTCCACATGTTACAGCAACTCTGCTCGACCGCTTTTACCGGTAGCGAAGCTTGGGCTTTTTTGCTTGTCGATAAGGATATCTTCATCATAATCTTAAGTTTATGAAAGCTTCGGTTGTAAGGGCAAGGCAACATCAGGTTAAACTCCGGGGTAGATGAATTCCGAACGTACTTTAGCAACGACTAATGCCTTATTTCGTTAATTACGAACCTTGGATTTACGTCTCGATAAATTTCAAGCATTTCCACGAGGATCTTCTCCCAAAAGTTTCAACCCGCGGCAAATTTTAACGAATCTTGATCCTTACATTCAAGCATTGTAAAACTATCTAGTTGATGTAATTCTGAAAATACCGTGATGTGGGCATGCTCAAAGAAGGTCATTAAATCTATCCCAAGCCTCGTAAAACGATTCTTCAAATCTTTTGTTGAAATCTGTGTTTCATTTCGAAGATTTGTCCATTTTTGAAGAGGAAAGAATTGGATTAATGAATTTTGAAACAAGATCATCCCATGTCAAAATTGATCGAGAGGTTCTTTTTCTAGCAAATACCGGCTAAAAACCTTCGAGAGAAAATGTAAAAGCATAAAGCTTAATTGACGTGCTCGGGATGTTCCGGGAACCTCGTCGTTAGAGGTAATCTTATTGAAATAATCAACGGATTTGAGCATGGGATCCTCTTTAATCATGTCCAAAAAACTGATTGTTTTGAACAAGATTGATCAAACATGCTTAACTCAAAATATAGCATTGATTTCGGGAACTACAATAGCAATCCTCGTACCCCATCGGTGGTGCATGGAGCAATTCCGCCATAGTTCAGGAAATTATCGGCGATCGAACAAAGGTGGAGGATTATCAAAAGGTTCTACTAAATTAAATGGTTCTACAACAGCCGGTGGGGCTTGTTGTTGACGGTTATGGTTGCGGGTTTGAGAACGAGTGCGCATGCACAAAGTAGAAAAAGAAAATTTAAACTAATTTTTTTTAACAAACTATTTTAACGGCTAACGAGATAGACAACTTGAACCAAATAATTAAATTTACTTCACGGTAGCTCTTAAAAATTTTACTTTTTAAGGTGAGCCGTATTTCGTAAATAACACAAATGGCAAGTTTTTAAATCTTTTGTATTCGATCGCGGAACTTACTAATGGATATAACCTCAATTGAGGTATTATTTGTTGGTGTTCTTTTACCAACTTTGTTTTTTTTATGGACAATTTTTTATATTTTTGATTTTTTTAATATGATAATTATACTAAAAGAAAAGAAAAATATTTTTTTACTTTTTATATTTTATAATTTTTATTTATTTTTTATTTTTTTAAACAAAAACAAAATTTTCAAAAACGAAAGGGTCTTCAAATCACGATCAACAAACTTCAAACGAGAGAATCTTAATCACAAATCCCCAGCAACGGCGCCAAAAATTGGTTTCGATAAAACCAACACACGCAATAGTAAAATATATAATATGATGGAAAATTACCAAATTACCCTTGAGGACAAAGGTAAAAAGGAAAATCTTCAAAAATATATATAATATAACACGTATATTAACCGGGAAGTATGATTCCCGGGTCGTTATTCCCCAACAATTTGTGAAATTAAAACCACGTTTGTTGTTCGGACAATGATTTGAATTGGAAACAAAGATTGATTTGATTATCTACTTATACAAATTAAAATAAGCAAATGATAACAATTAAGCACGAAAATAAATAACGGGAAATCAAACTTTAACTAAAAACGCAAAACGGGAACCTTAAACGGCAGTTAAAAATCCTAAATTTCTAAAATTAAACCTAAATTGAATTTTTCTTTTTAGATGGACTCTAATTGACTAAAAAGTAAGTTTAAAGAAAACTAGAACAAAAACGGAGTTGAAATGAGCTTTAAAACACGAAAAATGAGAACGGGAACGAATCTCGTTCTTTAAAAATCGAAATTTTGCAAATTAAACCCTACGAAAGCAAAACTAATTTTCCTAGAAACTTTATAATAAAAGAAAATTTTCTAAAAAAGATTTATATTCTTTTGATTATTTTTCTATTTTTTATGATTTTTTAAAGTTTTAAACTAAATTAAAGGTTTAAAAATAACAAACAATAATGAAAAATTACGAAAAATTCCCAAAAAATCCTAAAAGTGATGAGAATCCTAAGAAAAATAAGCTTGTGGTGACAGCTTAACAAATAAGCTTAAACAACTTATTAAGCTTAAAAGGGAAAAATGAGTACAAATATTTAATTTTGCATTCCTATAACGAAAAAGACCCCAGGGCACAATGGTAGTGGAGTGTGTGGTGTGTGTTATAAAAGGGGGTAGAGGGTGTTGAGGTCGGGGGTTCGAGTCTTGCTCACCCCCGATTTCCACCTTCCCCCCTTTTTTTATTTTAAAAAAAACTTATAAAAGCAAAGTTTTATAACAGCTGAAAATAAGCATTTTTAATGAAAGAAATTTTTTATGAAAAGCCCTAAATAAGCTGTTAAATAGCTTATAACTTGACAAAAACTTTTTAGCTAATATTTTATTTTTTTTAGAAAACTAAGTAAGCTAGTAGACTAAAGTAAGCTAAAGTTAAGACTAATTAAGCTATAATATGCTAAACCTAAGCTAATGAGCTAAACAGAACTTAAAAATAAGCAAGTAATAAGCTAAAAGACTAAATAAGCTCTTTTTTTAAAACTAATAACCAAACAGTCCTAAAGCATACTTTGGGCTTAAAATTGAGCTAGCAAATAAGAACTATAAGCAAAATCACTTGCAACCACTGAAAGCATAACCTGCAAGCTCCTAGGAAAAGCTTTTTAAATGAACTTTGGACAACAAGGGCTTAATAAAAAAACTCGTTGAAAACAGACAAAAGAGACAGAAAATGCTGAGTTTGCTTTTAGAATTGAAAAGGACAAAAATCAATTTTGCAGCTTAAAATCAGATAAGCAAATGACATTATTTTGACAAAGCAAATTGAGGCAATTGATTAATGACATAAGACATGCTTGTGCTATAAAAATCAAAGCCTAAACTCTACTTTAACCCTCTGAAAATGAAGCTAGCAAATGGACTAAAGTTGTCTTCCTAATCTGATGAAGTTGACAAGCATATGATTCAAAACTCAAAATCTACTGATGCAGAACTTTTGACACCATTCTAACATGCATAAAACTAAAAACTAAAACTAATAACACCTAATGCAATTAATAGAAATGATTTGAGCTTAATATGTAAACTACACCTAACAGACTTGAACATAAACTAAGCTAACTTATGAAACCCTAAATAACTCCTATCCTAGCTTATAAAACTACCTTAAACAAACTTATTTGAAAGCTTAAACTTAACAACCAAAGATCACAAGGCCACAAACAATTTACTATGGCTTATGCTATTTTGCCAAACACTCCTTTAACTAAGACAGATTTCATTCAAACTAGCAAATATGAAAACTAATGAACAAAGATTAATAACCAGATGATAGACAGCTTATAGCAACCACATTAAACATATATGAATAAGCAAATAAGCTAGAAATTAAGATTTACTAACTATGCTAATATTTATTACTTTTTGACAGATTAAAGACAATTAAAATGAAAACTAAGATCTACTCTATTAGACTTAAAAACAGATGATCAAAAATACTTAATAAGCACAATATCATAGAATTAAGCACCAATAAGCAAAAGATAAGCAGAAAATAAGCAACTATTAAGCTAGAATATTAAAGACAGGAAAGATAAAAGAAAACTTACAAAACCTTAGCTAAACAAAGGCAATTAAGGCTCAATGAGCTGTCTACAAGCTCCAGCTTATCCTAGGATAAGCTGGTAAGGTCCCATAAGCTCTTCCATGGTTAGCTTATCATCCAATTTTCCACAATCCATAAGCAACGGTAATATAAACTGGTTTTAAAGGTTAAGGTATATTAAGGGCTTATTATGAGCTCAATTTGAGCTTAGAGACTCAAAGAGCTGTAAGAGAACTTGTCAAGGCTTTTGGAATA